>MU376302.1:0-33556 GCA_022495205.1 Hypoxylon sp. FL1150 | reverse complement strand
CCCCCTCCTCCTCCTCCCCTGGCGATAGCGTCGAGCCCTCGGCCGCGCGGAACCTCGCCGGTATATGTCAGTCCCGAAAACATGGAAACCTCACCTTCATGAACGCACACATATGCATCCTAATTGGGACGCGTCGTCGACGATGATGGGGGTTTGACGCCGTATTCTGTTTTGGAGCTTTATCTACCATCCTACATAGGTATCGTGCCTAATGCATGCTCCATTTCCCCATTTCAACGTGAGGGGAGAAATGTCACATTGGCCATGTGCTTTTCACTGTGCGTTTGCGTGTGTACTGTGCGCCACTTTATCTACGAGACCAACATACGCGCCTAACTCTATGACTCAACATTGGCTGAGTGCGAATCGGTACGATTGATTCGTTCTTCGGCCTTGAGAAGGATTTTCTTCTCTGTGTGGCAGGAATATAGTGGAATATAGCGAGATATGGAAAGAAGATAGCGAGATAGTGGGTGAGTAAGTGAAGATGCTTGATAGAAAGCTCGAAAGCTTCAGCGTCGTATGATTACAGGCAGGTATCCGCGAATTGGGACAGAATCGGACTGGCAGACTGGGTATGGGGTGACAAGGACAGGGGCTTATTGCAGCGCATTGTGTCACAGTCAGCCCACCAGGAGCTAGGTTAGGTTATTAGGTTATGTACTTTCGAGGCGGGGGTGGGTCTAGCCTTTGAGTAGCCCTTTGGTAGCCCCTAATAAGTCCCTGTAGACTTGCAAATCTATAAGCTATAAGCCTCCTCATCCTCAGCTTGCAAATTAGTCGGACCGGTGGAATGGAAGTGGAATTGAAACTACACGATAGTGTCGGTATATTCCCTATACGAACCTGTGTTATCCTCCAAAGACCCATATAGGTACCTATGAATTGTGAGCGGTGGATCGACGGATCACGGATCAACATACCGTATTTCGAAATCGTGGATACTGGTACCTTAGATCAGGTCCACTATGTAAGAGTATGTCTCCTGTATGTCTCCTGTATGTCTGCTGTATGTGGGGTGTCGAGGGTTGGAGTTTGGTAACACGGAGTAAGCTAAAGCGGTCTAATATGCGTTGTACACCTGTCAAAAGGTTAAGTGCGACAATACACTCCTAATAAGTCATTACTATCATTGATATAAAGTGAACAGTATAGGTGTACGTGTATCTATCTACCGCCGAAACTGTGTTTGACTAGATTTGGAAATTGAAGAGAAAAAGAAGCTATCACAATGTTGACGAATTTTGGGGTAATGACATAAGTCTCTCCAACACCGAGGTCTCGAAATATGACAACCAAAAGTTAGTATGAAGAGTGAGGTAGTATTAATGATAGAATTGTTAGACTGATATTCCGTAGACATCAAAAGGATTTCGATTTCCCGGTCATCGCGTCCATATCTCCGTTGCCCCCAACACTTGCATCCATTGGGTTACCTATCCGTCTACTACCCTCATTCGTCGTTGCAAACTTGGAGCGCATACGAATAGACATTTTACCCGTAACCCGATATCGAGAAAGGATCATCCTCTCGTGATAACGTAACCGGCCTCAATCATGCAATCGGCGCCGGCATTTGGACGATGTAGCTTACATACATTTACATACCTACCTAACATATGTACACGCGACATACCTATGTAATCTTGCATTGGCGATTTTCCTAGTGGTACCATAAACATATGATTTAATTATTTGGCAGATATAGTATATGGATATATATATATACCTCCTAGTATATAACAAGGGAGGGACGGGACCCTTGAAGCTAGGAGGTACCTAGCTTTCTCTCCAAAGAAAAAAGAAAAAGAAAAAAAAAATATTTCCATAGTGCGTCTTCAACCATCCAAGGTCTGATGCAATACGTTAACGCGATAGCTCTCGCTCCGGGCCAATAGTTCCTCGTGCGACCCCTTCTCCACGCAGCGGCCGTCCTCGATCATGAAGATCACGTCGGCTTGTCGAATCGTATGCAACCGATGCGCGATGGCCACGACCGTGATACCCCGCGTCGCCTTCTCCAACCCGTCCTGCAGCAGCCGCTCCGACTCCGCATCCAGCGCGCTAGTCGACTCGTCCAGCAGCAGCAGCCGCGGCTTTCGCACTAGCGCCCTGGCGATCGCGAGGCGCTGCCTCTGCCCCCCCGACAGCTGGCCCCCGCTGGGCCCGCACTGCGTCTCGTAGCCCGCCGGCAGGGCTGCGATCGTGTCGTGGATGTTGGCCAGCCGGCACGCCTCCTCGACGTCGGCATCTGACGGCTCCTGCCCCGGACGACCTCCAAGCGCGACGTTGAACCGAATGCTACCGTCGAAGAGCACGCTGTCCTGGGGTACCAGGCCGATGTCGTCCCTGAAGACGGGGTCCCTCTTGGCAGACACGTCGACGCCGTCGACCTCGATCGCTCCTGACTCTACACTGTACATGCGCTCCAACAGCGCGATCACCGTCGACTTGCCCGCGCCGCTGGGGCCAACGAGCGCGCAGAACTGGCCGGGGCGTATGTCCATGTCGAGACCCTGCAGCACCCGGCGGTTCGGCCGCGCGGGGTACGCAAACCTCACCTGCCTGAAGCTGACCGCCAGGCCTCGGGTATTCGGGCTAGCGGGTGTCTTGTTGGAGGACTCGACCGCCGCCTCCGCATCGAGCGAATCCTTCCCCTGGGCCGAGAGCTTTTTAGAGTTGGACCCCAGGTCGATGAGGTTGAAGATGCGCCCCACCGCGCTACCCGCCCGCGTGACCTCGGGGGCTAGAGTAAAGAGCTGGCCCCAGAGCTGCGCGCTGACCAAGAGCGCCAGCAGCACGATGAAGAACTGCACCTGCGTGTAGCCGCTCTCGATGATTTGCTTCGCGCCCCACCAGTAGACGAAGGCGTAGATGAGATTGGAGAGGCTGGAGGCGATCGCGAGGAACAGGTTCGCCCACAGGCTCGACCGCGTGATCTCCTTCCGCGGCGCCGACAGCGAGCGACGATAGGTTCCGAGCACTTCGTGTTCCAGCGACAGCGCCGCGACCGTCTTGATCGAGTTTACCGCCTCGACGGTAATACCGACAGATTTCGAAAAGGCCTTCTCGTGGCGCTCCGCGAAGCGAGTAAGAATGCGCATTTGCATTATTCCCGAACCGAGCATCAGCGGAACCGTGGCGAGACAGACAATCGCGATTTTCCAGGCGACGATCATAGACAGAATTACCGCGACGAGGAAATTAATTGCGATGGACGCGATAGACCCTACGATCGAACCTGTTAGACCTTCAACGGCGGCAGAGTCACTCGTAATGTAAGAGAGCAGCGTTGACGGAGTGCGATTCTCGGATTGGTGCCATTGTAGGTCCTGTTCAAAGAGCGAGCGGAAAGAGAGCACCCTAATTCTGTACAACATCTTCTGCGCCACGGAACCGTACGCCGACCAGCTGATCCCATTGGCGAAGAATTCCGCGATGGCGAGGACGAAGAACATGAGCCCGAAGAAACTACCGGCTGAACGGATAGCATCCTCAGAATTGCAAGGGCTCAGAGCACCGATTGTGTTACCAAAAATCAGTGCAGCTCCAGAATATGTCCCACCAACAACGATGGATGCGATGAAGGCAATAAGTAACAGGCATAGATAGGGCCGAGATATAGCGGCCAAACTCTTGATCGTAGCCCACGCCGGTCTCTTGCTCTCAGAAGACTCCTTCTTTTCCGCATTCTCTTCAACCTCAAAAGCCTTCTCTTCACACGGTGTCTCGTCCTTAGCGGTGAGCGCCCCTGTGATTTTCTCCATGTCTGATTCCGAATGATTTATTTCCTTTCCAGAACTGGCTTTGGCCGTACTGACACTCGATGTGTCCGAACCCATATTCTGTAACCGCACGAGTGCAGCATAATCCCCGTCCTTCGCAATTAGATCTAAATGGCCGCCCTCTTCGATGACTCTTCCATTGCGCATTACGACGATCTTATTCGCACTCTTCACGGTCGCTAGGCGATGCGCAATTGATATGACCGTCTTCCCCGTCGAAACCTTCTCGATGGCATCTTGAATGCGACGTTCGCTGGCCGAATCGAGAGATGAAGTTGCTTCGTCCAGGACCAGAATCTTGGGGTCTTTCACCAAAGCCCTTGCCAACGCGACTCTCTGCTTCTGCCCACCACTGAGCAAGTCACCATTCGGACCAACAGCCGTACCCAATCCAAACTCCAAGTTTCCGAGGAACGTTTCGGCATCTGCCAGACTTGCTGCTCGCTGAACCATTCTGACAACCTCGAGCGCTTCGGCACCGTGGAACTCCGTTGCAACACTTATATCCTGGCCATTTCGCATAGCCTCTGCGATTTGCGGTAACTGAGTCCCGAAGAGAATAGGCTGTAGGGCGGCATGCTCCAGGCGTGGCGAATTGACTAGCCCTAGAGCTATGTTTTCTAGTACAGATCGGTTCAAGAGCAAAGGATCCTGTTGAACCAGGCCGATGAAACTTCGCAGTTCTCGCACGTTAACATCACGGATATCACGACCATCCATAAGTATGGTACCCTGGTCGGGATCGTACAATCGCGTGAGTAGGCCAGCAATTGTGGACTTACCGCTTCCAGAAAGACCCACGACTGCGGTGTGTTGACCAGCCGGTAAGTGAAGTGTAACGCTTTGAATTACGGGCACGTCCGGTCGAGACGGGTACGTGAAGTCCACATTTTCGAGCCTTAAATCGCCCATGAATGTCTCGAGATCTTTATCTTCAGATGGGAGCGTTCCGTCAATTTTGGAGCGGCGGTCCATATCAGCTTCGAGCTTCTCCAATGCGGCCGTGGCAGAACCGAATATCTGAAGATACGGTGATATTTGGCTAATAATGATAGAGGCTAGAAGGTCAACACCAGAAAATTGACACAGTCATGACGTATAAGAAACTTACCATCGACTAGAAGGAATATGATCGTGTAGGTGGTCCCAACGGTTAATCCCTCTGCGCGGCCACCAACAACGTCGGCAATCGTTTTACTACCTTGCCAGTATGCCAATCCGCTTGCCGAGAAGGCTATGAAGTAGAGTAGTCCGGACTGTATAGCCGAAGCGACCGCCTTCTTCACGCCATTCTTCTCTGCTCCATCCAGCTTGCTGGCAAATCTTTCTTCAAGTCGGGTATTGGCTCTGAACGCATGTACCACCATAACATTTGACAAGCTCTCGAGGGCGATAGACGATGCATCCGCCACGTATTGAGACGCCCGACCTGAATACTTGCCGATAAAGCGTCCACCGACAAGAGACATCATCATGAATGCGGGAACTAGTGAGACCAGGATACCGGCGAGCTTGGCGTATTTAATGAATGCGACAATGTAGCAGGTAATAAACAAAGCCAAACATCCCATGTACATGCCGACCTTCTCGGACGTGCCGCTCTTGATGGTGTTGATATCGGCACTCAGACGCGAGGAGACCTCTCCCGCGGGCATCTTGTCGAAAAACGAGACCTCCTGGCGGAGCAGGGACCGAAAATACCGCTCTCGCAGCCGATGAGCAAGCCGTTCACTAAACAGATTCCAGCACACGGTGTAGATGTAGATGAGAGCGAACTGTGCCAGGGCGCAGGCCATGACCAGCAGAACTTTCTGGTTCACCTCCGCCTGGTACTCGCTGGGCGAGATCGTCTCGTCCGCCGCGCATGTTGCCGAGTTGAGGTCGTCCAGCAGCTGACCGAAGAGGATGCCGAGAAGCGGGAATGGGATGCCGGCCGCGATAGACGAGATGCTGCCGATTATTAGCAGTGCGATGTCTATTTTGCTCGGTTCTGCGTAGGTTAGCAGTCGGAAATATCGGAAGAGTCCTCGTGAGATCTTGGGAACTGGTTAGTCTGGTGATATTGCTCTACGCAGCCGGGTAAAGAACTTTACAGTTGACACGGTCGATACAGCTCGCCCGATCATAGAGCCCTCGGCCTTCTTTTCACTCTCGCTCACCGCAGAGCCGGCGGTATCGCTACCAACTGCCATTGCGCTATCTGGGACAGATGAAGGCTTCCCCGTCGATTTCAGATAGCACGATGACCCTTACGATCCTCAAGAAGCATCTTCTACAAATTTCCAAGAGGCTTGACAGAAATTTTTACTCGCCATTTTCATTCTTCCCCCAACCAAACCAACCCCGTGGGTCCCATTCTTTTTTTTTTTTTTTTTTTTTTTTTTTTTTTTTGGCCTTGTTCACCGGCATGCGGACGCACGCAAGGTTAGTCCCGCAGCAATTTGCGATGCGACGTCAACACGACAGCAATACGGGGACTATGTACCGAGTGGAGGAGCTCGATGGGTCAGGTAGCTAAGAACGTAGTAAGAGAGCTCACAGGTCATAGCTTGAAAGGGGAGTAAAGTCCTTCTCATTTCGGCCATCTTACATCTTTTTATGATGTAACAGCGTTTCGGAGAGAGAAGTAGGTACAAAGCTATACTTTCAATAAAAGGGTAATAGTATACCCTTGCTTCCGATAAACGGGACGATCGCAAGGAGCTAGACTTAGACTTGGTGTGGTAGGTGTAGTGATGAGGAGGTACCATGTACGTAAGGGAAGCATTCCATGGCTGATTATTTAAAGGTCTTGGCAAACGCAGCCACGCACAGATGCAGCATCTGATAAGATTATTTTCAGCGCCAAACCGAGATTGGGATGCGGATCGGCGATCACGCCCCGTGGACCTTTACATAGTAGTTTCCCATCCCTGCTAGGCAGCTCCAGGCAATGAGTTATCTGATGGCGCTAGACAATGCACTATGGCACTATGGCACTATGGCACTATGGCCCACCGAACAACACATCATTTACGGGGGGATGATGGTCTGTTTTTTCTCAATCCTTTTCTTCTCCTCACTTAGGTTAGGTAGGCGACAGGTGCTCGAGGCATAGGTACCTAAGTGTTTGTTCTCTGGTCACGAACCCGGACCCGAAGCCAACCACATCACCGTTACCGATGTCTGAATCACAGATGTTGTGCGACTCACCGTTTGGCCCATGGGAATGTACCATGCGACATGCAACATGCAACATGCGCCGTACGCCTTGTCTCACTTCGGAGTCTAGTTTCTTGCTTCTGACTTGGTTTTGCACGCAATAAGGGTCTTGCAGCAACACACCCCCTTGTGTCTTGTACCTAAGCCCAAGCCCCGCTGAGTCAAGATGCGCGAATAAGACCCCTAACCCCCATGGTGTTTCTGCCCTGTTCACAGAGAAGCTGAACAGCCCCTATCACCTATCAGGCGACACCAACACCAAACAAGAGTGACAGGGTGGTGGTGTAGTGACCAGCCTAGAATCCTACCAGATCGGCTTTCCTTTTTGCAACAAATCGAAATAATTACTGCCCCATGTCTACCATTGCTACCTTGCCCTTTTATTTCCCGAGGTGTTTTACCTGACATGCCAACAATACATCGTCGTGTTCCTCCCCCCTCTACCGATATGGAAGACATCACCAGCAGCCAAACGCCACTGCTGGGTCAAGAACCAAGCAGTAGCAGCAGCAGCAGTAATTTCAATCGTATCCGGAGAGATTCATATGGGTCCACTACGAGTTCCAACAAAGATGACGTACTACTCTCCGTCGACCGCACGGACGAGGAAGCGGGTGTTATTCAAGGTGGCATCCAGCAGGCCGACGCCATTAATCAGGTCTGGTCAAGAGCTTCACTGGTATTGGCATACTCCTTGTGAGTCGCAATCTTGAAATCATAATCAACAGAGTATTCATAAATTTCGCGATCGCAATTCCACCTCTTACTGACCCGCCGTCGCCGTTGTAGCATTTTCCTATGCTCCTTTGCGAATACCCTCCAGTACCAAATCATGTCGAACCTTATGCCCTACGTCGTCAGCGAATTTAACTCGCACTCCATAATTCCTACTATCGGAATAGTAGCATCCATTATGAGCGGCATCTTAAAACTTCCGATAGCTAAGATCATTGATTCGTGGGGTCGCCCCCAGGGTCTCGCGTGCATGATCATATTCGCGACAACCGGCCTCGTATTGATGGCAGCTAGCCCAAACGTCAAAACCTACGCTGCCGCCATGGTCCTCTACCAGGTCGGCATCAGCGGATTTTCGTACGTGCTCGATATCATTGTCGCCGATACCTCGTCGCTGAAGGATCGAATTCTTGCATTCGCATTCAATTCCTCTCCGACCCTCATAACCACGTTTATCGGACCCCCGATCGCTACCGCGTTTTTGAATGGGAGTGGGTGGAGATGGGCATTTGGGTTCTCGGCGATTTCATTCGTCGTACTCTCAATACCGGTTCTTTATATCCTGGCAATCAACATGCACAAGGCGAAAGCGCAGGGCTTGCTCGTGAAGCACTCCAACAGAGGCCCGTGGACGATATCGAGGTTACGTCAGTTGTTGGTTGATTTTGACGGTATGTTGGTGATGCTTCCTAGACCCACAGCGCGGAAAAAAGCTAATGAATGATAGCTCTGGGGATCTCTCTGGCTGCTGGCGGCCTGACCCTCATTTTGGTCCCATTTTCGTTGCTCGGATCGTCGGTCGATGGCTCTGTGGACGGCTCTGTAGCCATAACACCTATATTCGGCGTACTGCTTACGATCGCGTTTGCCGTTCATGAGCGAAAGGCTAAGCGACCCTTTATACGATTTTCGCTGCTATGTTCTCGAAATGTGGCCGGAGCGTTCCTTCTATCCATTACGATATTTATCGCTTATTTCTCGTGGGACGGCTTCTACACATCCTATCTGCAGGTCGTGCACAACTTGACCCTGGCGCAAGCCGGCTACATTGGCCACACTTACGGCCTTGGCGCGTGCCTATGGGCTGTTGTCGTGGGATATCTAATTAGACGGACGGATCGGTTCAAGTGGCTCGCCCTGGCCGCTCTTCCAGTCCATCTGATAGGAGGCTTCTTGATGATCTTCCTCCGCCAACCCGACACGAACATTGCATGGCTTGTCATGTGCCAGATCCTCATCACCGTCGGCGGCAGCACGCTCGTCATGTGCGACCAGATGGCCGTGATGGCCATTGCGAACCACGCCGAGCTGGCTTCCGTGATGGCCCTGCTGGGGCTGGCGTACTACATCGGGTCCGCCGTAGGCAACTCGCTCAGCGGGGCCATCTGGAACACGACGCTGCCAGCCGTCCTCGCTAAGCAACTGCCCCAGTTCCCCCCCGGCGAGCTGGCTCTCCTCGCGTCGGATTTGAAGAGGCAGTTGAGCTATCCCGTGGGCAGCGCGGTACGCACGGCGATTATCTCTGCATACGGCGAGGCCCAGTATCGCATGTGCGTTACCGGCGTGCTGGTATCCCTCTTTGAGATTCTGGCTGTGTGCATATGGAGAGACGTTAGGGTCAGCTCCAACAAGCAGGTCGAAGGGACCGTGCTATGATTTACGGCGTACGAGTATTCAAGCATGCATTGAGTAGTTCTCGTCTTTTTGGGGTGATCTAGCATTGGAGCGGTGTTAAGGTCTTGACATACAGGCCTCATTTAGAAGAGCATTGGTTCCATCTTTATGGTTGTTAGATTGGGTATACGCTTGGCTTTCACATAGGTAGCTCATAGCATTGCATTTTGCATTGTGAGGCGAGAGGCGAGAGGCGAGAGGATTAGAGAGAATAGAAGGCGTCACGCCAATCTGAACTAGGAAATTAAGCCCGAAAGACCTTGATGTATCGAAATAGTAGACTCAAGTATCGACAAGGAACTCCAAGGTACCTTGTATTGATGTGCTACCTTTCCATCCAGGGTACCAGGTATATATGAAGGTAGGTACATGTACATACCTAAGGTATGTACGTAGAATATCCGGCAGGTTAATGTTTCACCTACCCAGGTACCAGCCTCCCTGTACGCTCCGATCTTCGCACTCGTTACACGTCGGATATGGTCGGACGGGCTGGTCCAGGCACATGGTTGGTCACTGATTCTCGGTTGATCTTATCAGATCCGCTGATTAGATTTGATTCCCCGTTTTTCTCGATCCACCGCCGGGATTGGGATCCGGCAAACGACATAGGGAGGTATTTTTCTTTTCTTTTCTTCGGTCATTATTCGGCGCCCGCTGAAAACACATCCCTCTCTCTGACACAACCACCAACCATATCTTCGCGGTGACATTTCATTTTACCCATATGACACTTAAATACCTAGGTATATTGATGATCGATGATTTAACGCCATTCCCATGCATTATACATTACGTCATGAAAGATATGCGCGAGTATTGGTTAGATTGCGCAAGAGCAGTGCCCTCCCAACAAGTGTGGACTACACCGACGACTAGAGTACGAGCGTAATAGGTCTTCTGCCCGCTTACGTACAGGTAACTAACTACCTGCAGAGGTCGCATGCCGGTCTGCCCGGTATTCTGGCCACCTAGACTGGCATATCCGAAATAGGGCTTCCTAATGTTCCTATGGTTCGAAGATTCGTCATCTGAGCTTTGATCAATGTCGCCTGAGCCATCCCCCCCTTGCCCTTGTCAATTGATGACATCCCCACCATGGAAGCTGTGTATGTACATTGTTCTGTTCTCCAGAGAGAATGGATCTCGGTCCGCAGGTTTAGTTAGCTTCTTCGGCGTATCCCCCTTTTTTGGAAACTTCGGTTAGCAGAACTGTCGACAGTGCCAGATCTTGAATTCCATTTTTGTGTCGTCGTTCATATCATGTCCATCATTCATCCCTTTTACTTCATTTATATCTGACCAGTCATTTCTGCTTCGCCCTACCAAGGCCGCCTTGAAGATGGCCACACAACCTCTTGTCTCATCGCCAATACAACATCTTCCTATACAGAGGCGAGATTTGTCGTATTTGGAAGGACCTGTCGACCCTCCATTGGTGGACTTGACGCTAGGCGAACTCCTAGACTTGCAATGTCAAGACCACGGCAGCAGAGAGTGTATTGTCACACCCTGGACAGGCACTCGGTGGACATACAATGAGCTCAACCAGCAGAGCTCGCAGTTAGCGACGGCATTACTATCGCTTGGGATCAGTGTCGGGAGTCGCGTTGGTATCATGGCGGGTAACTGCGCCGAGTATGCGGCGGTCTTCTTTGCGGTCGCGAGGATCGGTGCCATATTGGTCATCTTGAACAATACCTACACGCCATCGGAAGCCATGTACGCGATTAGATTCTCCGGTATGTTTTCACGTCTTTGAAATGCCTGGCGCCAGGTGTCTGACAAGGATGCAGATTGCAAGGTATTTTTCACCACGAAGAAGGTCGGGAAGATGAACAACGGCAAGCTCCTAGCCGAAATCGCCAAAGGGGGGAAGAGCCCGAACGTCGTAATCCTAAGGGGCGAGTCGGGCCCCTACCCAACCTACTCCAACCTAATCGACGAGGGACGGCGAGCAAGCAACGACCACCTGCACCGGGTCGCGCGCCGCGTCCTCGCGCACAACGTCTGCAACCTGCAGTTCACGAGCGGCACGACGGGCCTGCCCAAGGCCGCCATGCTGACGCACCACAATATCGTCAATAACGCGCGCTTCATCGGCGACCGCATGCGCCTGACGCCCGCAGACGTCCTGTGCTGCCCGCCGCCGCTCTTTCACTGCTTCGGGCTGGTGCTGGGCCTCATGGCCGTCGTCACCCACGGCGCCAAGATCGTGTACCCGGAAGAAATCTTCGACGCGCGCGCCGTACTGCGTGCCGTCTCCGACGAGCGGTGCACGGCCGTGCACGGGGTCCCCGCTATGTTCGACACACTGTTCGCGCTGGACCCGCCGCCGAACTTCAACTGCGAGCGCCTGCGCACGGGGATTATTGCGGGTGCCCCCGTGCCGAGGTACCTGATGGAGTTGCTGGTCGCTCGGTTCGGGATGACGGAGTTTACGAGTAGCTATGGGTTGACGGAGGCAAGCCCGACGTGTTTTAATGCGTACACGGATGATGCGATGGAGAAGCGGCTGACGACGGTGGGCACGCTGATGCCGCATGCGCGCGCCAAGATTGTCGACCGTGATGGTGAGATCGTGGCCGTGGGGCAGCGCGGCGAGCTATGCGTCGCGGGCTACCAGCTGCAGGCAGGTTATTGGAATAACTCGGAGAAGACGGCTGAGGTAATGGTGCGCGATTCTGCGGGCGTCCTATGGCTGCATACTGGCGACGAGGCCGTGTTCGACGATCAGGGGTACTGTACTATTACGGGGCGATTTAAGGATATTATCATTCGCGGCGGAGAGAACATATACCCCCTTGAGATTGAGGAGCGGCTGCTGGCGCACCCCGCGGTGGCGAGGGCGGTGGTGACGGGCTTGGAAGATACACATTATGGTGAGGTGGTTGGCGCGTTCCTGCAGCTTTCGGACGACGAGAAGGCGAAAAGGGGGAGCAGGCCGGATGACAAAGAGATGCGCGATTGGGTCCACCAGACGCTCGGTCGTCATAAGGCGCCCACACATGTCTTCTGGTTAGGTGAGGACGGTGTGCCGGCGGAAGTGCCGCTGACGGGAAGTGGTAAGGTCAAGAAGTTCGAGATGGCGCGGCTAGGTGGAGAGTTGTTGAGAAAGAGACGCTTGGCGAAGCTATAGAGAATTTATCGTAGTCAGACTTACTGGGAATTGCTAGATGTATATGTTGTTTAAGGCATAGAGCTGTATACAAATAGAAGTGCGCGGGTTGAACAGTAAGGTGGACGCTACTTGAAATCCAGCACATACTCGTCCAACATACTATCTTGTTATGTTTATTGTATATAAAAGTTCCATGTGTTGGGTATATCTACTTTATCTTTTAGTCGATGTAATGTCATCGAAGTCTCATTTTAAGTCTAATTACATACTTCTCTATCACCGGGCTTGTCTCAACCATTAATTCGACTTCATTTCATCATCTGAATGTCTGAAATCATTCTTACGATCAAAAATCTTCAAGTTTCACGAGAGAAGAGTGTTTTGTGTTTGAGTTGTTCTTGTTTCAGTTTTAAATATCTAATCTATGTACATGTTTTGACCATGTTATTACAGCGGGCTCTCCCTGATGCCCCCTTCTCCAGCTGATGAATGGTAAGACTGCTTCGATTTCCCGTGTCGAGTCTATAACCTTGGCTCTGGGATGCAAACGAGCGTGCTTCCTGACTCTGGGGCCCCGGATGCCAGCTCTGAGACTGGGTAAATAGACGGGAGAGGGCTTCTCTCCACGTCTCGTCGGCAGAGGACGCCGGACATGAGTCGCGGCCGAAGGCCTGTCCGGTAGAGAGGGAGGGCAAACTCCCTCCACGCTTCCTGGTTTTAAATTTTCCAAAGAGATCCTTCCTTCTTTAGGTGGCTGTACGTAGGGAAGTAAACGGCGGAGAAGGGAACGTCCCGAAGTAGGCATGCTGAGGCACCCTCGGAAGAGTCAGCCAGACCTAAAACATTGTTCCTTCCAAGATCCACCATCATCGAGTCCCTCCCTCAAACAAGTTGTCATTGGGCCCCTTCCCGACTCGGGCTCCTCAGGCTCCTCAAGCTTCCCAGGTATGAGTCCGACTCCGGCTCCGGTTCCGTCTACGGGCTTCGCGATGCCAAGATGGATTCGTGCATGATGGATGATCATGCATCGAGTAGCACTTGTGTATGTCTGCTTATGGCCGTCACACCGACCGGTTCCATGTTGAGCAGATGCGTTCACGAGCAATGCTAAGGAGAACAAGGAAAAGATCTAGCCGTTGATCGCTCGGGTTCTCTCTTCCGTCCCGTGTAGTCTTTAGAAACATGGTTGAGCAACTATCCGGCACATAAACAGCCATCCAGCCTTTATCTCCCAATTGGGTGCTTCTCAATCTTGGACTTCCCGAATCTATGCTCCCCAATCTAATGCCCAGAGTAACATTTTGTCGGCGAAAGTACGACCGACGTCCCATTCTTGTTCCTTGCTGCCGTCGGAAAAATCGGTGCCGCATGGGCCGGCATGGGAGGTTGGAAGTATACACGCATTGTGTTACACTTCGTTCGTAATCCAACCCCCTCCCACACCGGCCCATGGGGGTAGTCTCAAAGGACAGGACGATGAGATCTATGCCATAGGCAGCATAGAGGCTGACAAGCCACATGGCTTGGTGCATCAGCGGCTCAGAGCTATAAGCTGAAGCGCCAAGCACCGTGTCTGTTCTCATCGTCAGTCACCGTCTTCAACTATCGAGATGCTGCACAAGTTGTATTGATGGTAGAAAGTTCTCTGTCACTCGCTTTGGAAACCACGCAAGGTGCTTAAATTGGATGCCCCAGTCTTCCATGACCTCGTCGTAGTCATTGGTGAACATCGTGAACGCCCTGTCTCGAGGGCGGGGACACCCCGGACTGCACTGTTGGACCTGGGGACCAGTAGCTCGCTACCCCTCAGGGGTCGATGTTACTGGTCCCCAATCGGATGGAGGACTACGGAGGGGGGGGGGAAAGTCCTCTTTATCCTTTCGGACAATCAGAGTCTGGGCGGTGTTCATATCAGATGAGCGACCCTCTCGGCGTCGTACGTGAAATCACGCTGTTATGTTGGCTGGCTTGAGCGTGCGTATAAAACGCACGACGACCCTAGGGGTGCTTGCCGGGGCCCCGTCTCCAGGCGTTGACTTTCGGGCCTCGTGCGTGCCCCGGGCGGTTACCCCGAGCCGTGCCACGTTGTACAGCCCCTTCCAGACAGCCTCGTCACGCGGGTCGAGTACCGCGCCTGGCACCACCTGTGACCCTTGTCGGCAACGGGCCCACCAGGCTGCCTAGTAGGAACGGCGCACAGGCGCAGGCACATCGAGGATGTTCTTTATGGCCTCTGCCTTCTTGTTTTGCAACATTCCCCGCTGGAGGGTGTCGGCCACCGCTTGTACAGTTGTAAGTCGAACGTCGTCCCAGTCGACGGTATTATCTTTCGTGCCGAAAGCGTTTATTAGGCCAGTAAGCATTACTGGGCCCTCCGAAGGTCACCGCTAGTTGGCATGGGTGGTTGCCGCCGCGGTGTGAGCTTTGCTCGTCGCTTGCGGCAACCACCCGACGCGCCCCAGGTGAAGCCGAAGCCGAAATCAAGCTCCGGACATCCAGCCGTCCAGGGTGCCCGATTATGGGAGTTTCGAGTGCCTCCCAGCGACCACGGTGAAAAACGGTGTGTGGCCTTTCTCATGGGCGTGATCATATACGTCCATGAGGCCGTGCAAAGGCGACATCCGCTCTAGTTAAAGAAAAACGGGGTTAACTGCGGCTCTTCCTGCCGCCATTGCGCCTGACGAGGCGGAGGGTATTCGCTGTGCAAGTGTCCCAGTTCCTCCCAGACCGTGTTATTTGCCCACGCCAGGCAGTGGTAGGGCCTTGGCTCGTTCTGTTTGGTTCTTCCTTATCCCTTGCCGGCTCCTTCTTCTCTTCGGCATTCGCTGAAGTGCCTGCCTGAGCCGCTATGAAGAACTGTTATTAGATTTGGACACAAGTGGCGGATAGCATGCTGGAGCTTACCAGGGCGGCCAGGAGTGAAGGTCGCACTGGGGCGGTGACCGATAAACTCGGTGAAGCACATCCTGAGACCTCGAGAGTCGGGAGGCTAATAGTCGAAGCCGTCGTCTTCATCGTCGGATTCCCACGGCCAATGGGTCCGACGACGAAGACGACGGGCTCTGAGATGACTGCGTTGTTCGCGCGTCGTAGTTGGCACGATGCGAGGGGTCGGAGAGTGTTTTTATGCCACCTAGATCTTTTGAAAGTTAGTTCATAGTATATGATGATCACGAACTGCAAACCAACCTTTAGAACGTGGCCAGCGTTCACTAGATTGAGGCGGTATCGGTTGGGGATGCTGAATCGTGGCTTGAAATATGACCATGGTGACCTAGTGCAGAGATAGTCGCGTTGGTGCTGCTTGGATTGACGGAGAACGCCGGAAAATCTTTGAAGAGAAAAAAGATGGCGAAAACATCATATGCTCTCTCAGTTTTGAAGGTTTTCCGACGTTCTCCGTCAGAACGTGTACTGCAATTTGTATGTGATCTTGCCACTATACCACTTCACGTACTCTCGAACCTTGCGCCATCAACATTGCGCGACAACTTCTGTTGCGGATAGCAGAGTCTCAGCAAGGTCTTCTTTTCGAGATCGACGACGAGAGGTGCCCCATCTCTCTGCGCGGAACGTGTCGGCGTCTTCGCCCCAGTATTTCTTGGAGCGCATTACGCCAAAGACGTTATAGCCGGCCTCGATGTCTGCGGGGAAAAGTAATCGCTAACCATACCGATTCCCTCGGGCAACTTTTGCTATACGAAGAGCATTTTGTGTTTTTGATCGATATTCGAAGCAACATCTTCGCCTAGCAAAAGGTACAGGGAGGGTTAGGGGGAGTTGGTGAAACATGAAGCCCTCCCCTAAGAGAAGATGGCGGGAACCAAACGGACTGGACTACCATAACTTGCATAGTACAGCGATGCTCTGGGGCCCGGCGTATGGCCTTGTAGAATGTATGCCGTTGGTGGCGGATATGCGCTGCTACCGCTTGTGGACGAGCACCCTGTGCAAGCTGGTGCATGATAGTCGTTGGGTGGGAGGATGCACCCGTTGGTAGAGCTAGTGTCTAGTAGAACGGCATCGAAGCGCTAGCTCCATGGTTGATGAAACGAGATTATCCCAGCCTCACCTTCTGCCTTGCGTGCCTGGCGCTTCACCTGTATTGTCTCTAGTGAAGGTAGGGGTCTTGAGGCCCTTGCAGTGCTGGGCAAGGCCGTACCCTAACCACTGGCCGACGTGGTTGCAGTCGAATGTGAGCTCTTGTAGATTCTCAAGGGTGCGTAAAGTATCGGGGCAATGGGGTAGAGCATTGTGTAGGATGGTCGGGGCAGGCACCGGACGTAGGTGAAAAAACACATCGTTTGGACGCGTGCGTTCCCCGGCGCCCACCCCAACCATCTCCGTATCGCCGGCTTCGTGTACACCTCTGGGTGTATTGTTGTTTGTAGAGACGTCTAAGTCTGGGTTCAGACACTCCCAGTCTTCCCATTGAATGTAACTGGCACAATAGCCGCATTTGGGGCAAACATTTCCTTGATTGAACTGTGTTTCGCAGCCAAGGCTCTCGTTGTCAAGGCTAGAAGGACTGCCGTGCTGTTATGTAGTTGGGTAGCCCCCCTCCTGGAACTCTCTCTTCTTCAGTTGCTCGATTTAATCGAAGTTGATCAGAGCTTCGGCAGCTCGATGCTTCGCTTGGACGTCCGGTGTTTTCTCCGCGGCAGCGGCTTTAGCTATCATTCTTTCAGCTAGGCTACTTCTTGTAGCTCGTGCGGCTGGCTTTGTTCGAGTTTAAAGGTTGATATGGTGCGAGACTCCCGCACCTCAACTGTGCCGAAAGCGCCGATGGCGACAAAGACATGTGCGAATGTCCAGGAAGTGTCTGTGTTGAGGGGAGTGGGTAGGGTAAGAACTCAAGGAGTTGGTTCTTTTGGCCTTCTGGCCGATGATGGATTTCGACCAGCGATCCACCAGGGCAACATCCTCAGCTGGTATCACGGACGTCCCGCGTCACCTGTAGGAAATTGTTAGCCCGGTCAATGCCGCTGGCCATGGCATCTGCCCTTCCACCTTCGAGGAGCAACTGCAATTCGTCTCCCAAAATGTTGCCAGTGAATATTTGCTTGCGGGTACATCCTTTCTCAGTCTTGAGCATATGCCCAAAGCTTCCCAATTGAGATGGACTAAATGGTCTGTAGAAGTTTCATCTTAAAGGGCAGGGCAGACTATAGTTTAAGGTAACCTCATAGTTGTTGTTTTTGGCGCGTGTCAAGAGCGAAGCGTGAGGTTGTTCCATATCAAGGTGGTCAATCAATAGTTTGTTGGGGAATACCGGTAACTAGTTGCAAGTTGCAAGTTGCAAGTTGCAAGTTGCAAGTTGCAAGTTGCAAGTGCAAGTTGTAGGTTGTAGGGTGTGGGTTATAAGTTGAAGGGCATCCTATAAATTTGTTAGCGGTTGGGCACATTAGGAGCTTACCTATCTAGGTAGTTAACTCACAAGCTTATCAAGTGTTGACCTTTTCAGCTATTGCATTGAAATTGCGTAGCATGTAATAGGTTCAAGACCTTTTGAGTCGAGACTGGTTGGTAACCAAAGTCTTCAGTACTAAATTGTCTTTGTTAGCGGAGAAAAAATCGAATGTTTACACTTGGATAGCATGGCCAACAAACTGCGTACAAGTCGTGGAAGGGATAAGTAGAGTCAAACCAAACATCGTATCGTATATTGAACCAAGTGTCTACTGAGACACCCAGGTATAGTGTATGTGCATTGCAAAATGAGACGTTGCTACTGCGCGGTAGAATTTTTTCAATGATCTGGGTGAGGTTTGGGCTGTATGGTAGAAGTAGTTGAATAGAAGGGGAGTGGACTTGGGAGAAGTGCGTGATAAAATTGTGGTTGAGGTAGTTGATGTGGGTTGTGGGTGTTTAGGGTTCGGGAATTCCATCGCGACGAAGACACGTGCAGCAACACTAAACGCGTGGGGTGGTTTGCAAAGGAGATACGTACTGATAGAGAGTTGATCGAAATCGCTCTCGCAGAAGTGAAAGAAATAGCTTATCATGTAGTATCCGTGTAAAATGTCTGGTGGTGTAGCGTGAAGCGGCCCTCTGCCCATGGACATGGCGTTGGTAGAATGCTTATTTCGATGGCATTGGGATGACTTGAAGCAAATGCATGATAGCTGTAGAGGGAAGCAGGTAGTAGTTAGAGAGAAACAACAAGCAAAGGGAAATAAGTAGTAGAGAAAAACTAGTGGCAGAGGGAACGAAGTTGAATGGAATGGTAGATGATGAAGGGTTGAAAGTATTACCTGGTTGTGTAGACCCTTCTTAGAGGGAGGGTATGGTGCTATCTTCCTAAGAGGATGTGGTTAATGGAAAAGAAGTTGGAAGGTTAGAAGAGTTGGAGGGTAAACAAGAGTTGGGGGGTGGGTAGAGGTAGAGTGATCTAGAAGGATAATTGTGTGATTAGGGCAAAAGAAATTATTTCGGGAAAGGGATGCGAGTAATGAGACAGATACTAGAGTGCATTATGGATAGACGCAATACTTACCCCTCGCATTGTTTTGGCAGTATTTACCCACAGTGAAATCACTGTAGTGGTTCCGTAGTGAGCGGTACCTGCTATTACAGCACCTGTTGCTTTTTGATAGATGGTGTCGAAATTGTAGAAGGGTTTGTGTGTGATTAGGACCAAGCTTGGGGAGGTTGTAAACAATGCGAAAGGAGGAATGGTGAGAACTTCCGAGAAGGTTCTCCGCATAAAATTGCTTCTGCATCCTGGTCGGCCGGTCAGGTTACTAGGTGCAGCAATTGGAAGTTAAATCACCTAACGATTTGTGGCCAAGTACGTTGTACACTCATCGATTTGGGTCCAAGTGATTTTTTCGAGCTGCGAGGCATGATGAACAAGGATCAGATTAGTCAGGACATGATAGCGGTAGGGAGATGAAAACAAAGCAGCGAAATAACATATTCTAGCTCTTCCCTTTACGAAACAAGTTATCAAGTACAAGGAATGTGTAAAGAGCACGATGTAGCTTGAATCAATGGAGGTTAGGGAGGGCGTCTCAACACGGAATGGAATAAAGCTTACAAATACCAACCCGCTTCTCCGCATTCAGATGCGTGGTTGTAATCTAGTACTGTGTTCGATATTACTATCAGTTGTTATTCTTATGTGAGAATCCCTCCTCATGTACCTATGGTATATATCTATTGAGTGCCATGGGACATGCAGCAGTAGTAACACGATTTATCGGTGTTGAAGCTAACACCGTGCCTTGGGTGGACAGTTCCATCTCTTTAGTCATAATCCGATAAACGACAGCAGATGCGTCTGGGGTTTGACTCCCTTTCTTCGCCTTAGGTGCACGAGCACCTCTCCTGGGAGGCCACCTGCTGGCTGTTTTCTCTCTCTATATCCGCTAAATAGGGCTGGACCTGGTGTTGATGGGTAGAAGGGGTAATAAGGCAGGAAATACGGGTATTAAAATGTATAAAGGCGTTGGACTGGAGTGTTATGAATGGCGGATAGGTAAATGAAGATGAGGCAATCAAATGTAAGACATTAAGCTTGAATATCTCTTTAGTCATACAGTTTCAGATATGTGAACCCCAAAGATCCCCCATGGTAGCCCTCCTATAATTAAGCTATGAAACGCAAGACCTATAGTGAGGTTGGCTATGACTGGTAAATGAGCGAATGCTTTATCTTATTGTTTTGTCCCAGTAGTATATTAAAAATATTTCCATGGGCATTAGCTAGCGAGTTATTCGCCCGGAACTAAGGCAGTTGGGGTCTCTTGAGTGGAGAGGCACTACATACCTCTGAGAAATCAGTCTCCATCCCAAAATTTTATCATTCATCAGCCTTTTCGTGATGGAATAATATGATAACGAATTGGGGTTAGTGTCGTTCTCCGTGATGGATGGAAAAGACGGCTCTTCCTACGCTGCTAACCCTAACAACCAGAGACTTGCGATCGAATAAATTGAGTTAGGAAATAATTTTGCATGACATATCCGGATTCCTGAGGTAGCAAGCGAGAGAACAGCAAGATAATCAACTGGAATGTTGAAGTAATATACCGGAAGGTGGATTTTGCGAACATATATGGTGATTTCCTGGAAAATCTGCTGTTGAAGATGATGAAATCAGCTCACTAGTGCGAATACCAAGGATGCTGAGAAGACGACAGACCGTGTCTTCGGGTCAAGTTGTTCGCCTTACGCAATCTGCGATATGCCCTGGATAAAACTGAGTCGTCAAGTTGGAGCTCATAGAAGAGGTTTGCAGTCTAACCCTCTAACTGTGCCTAGTATTTTTGGCGGAGCTATTTGAATCGCCAACCTTAAGCTAATTTCTGCCAAGATAACGGGTTCTGGATCAATGAGTTGTTAGTCATTCTTACATAAGCCGAAAACTATTAAATCAAAGTAGATCAAGTCCAAGAGGGTTTACCAATGAAAACTGCAGTTGTTAAATCAACTAAAACAGTAGGTAGAAAGGGATGATCAGGGTAAACAGAACCAGACAGTGCTAGCGTGTTTTCAAGCTCGACTCCAAGCGCCAATGCAACATACTTATATTGGGAGCTTTATTATCAGTGCACTTACGGAAGGTGGACATTACTTTCCCAGCTCAGTCAATTATAAGGTAAGCGACCTTTGACAAATGTAAGGACAGTACGATCTAGCTATTATCGTGTCGCATTCTCGCGTCCGTGGCCCTGAAAACATCCACTGGGCCAGCTAAATATCCGATATTCGGATTTGTTATTACACTGGAGTGGCCCGTTCATACAACTCCGCCAAAATCAAAAATTAAAAATTGGCTAGTCCCGAAATAGGGAATTGGGATAACTTTATATGCAATTAAGATAGTTCTAGTAATTTAATTAGATAAATTAATTATTTCTAATGATTATAAAATTAAGATTAATCTTATTAAATAAAATATAAAAAGGCGAAAATTTAAATCTTAATTATATTATTTTATTTAATTTAATTTTAATTGAAATTTAATTTAAAAATAAAGCTTTGAAATAAAATCATAATGAATAAATTTAATATAATTATATGATATTTTTTAAAAATAATAATTTCAATTAAAATCTAATATTTTAAAATAATAATTTTAATTGAAATTTAATATAAAAAATTAATATAATTAAGCATTATATTTTTGTTTTTTTTTATTTTATTTAATAAGCTTAGAATTATAATTATTAATGCCTTAGAAAATAATTAATTTATTTAATTAAGTAATTAATTATAATTATTATAATTAATAATAATTCTATGGAATTAATAAAAATATTAATTACATTTTACAAATAAAAGCATTTTAATATATGCGCTAATCAGGTATAAGCTACGCTTATAAGGATAAGTAAACATGGCTTATATGGCAATTTCCCCCTTTAGGGCTAACTGATATTTAATTGTTGATTTTGGCGGAGCTGTATTAACGGGCCACCGCATACACATACACCGAAAATCCGGAGGTCCGGGCCGGCTGATCCTGATTCCCACTTCGCTCGCTAACATTCCCGTTTTACCCCGTTTGTTTTGTTGTTTGTTAGTTTCAAATTTACCTTTTTTCCGTCTCGTCCATCTTTTCTATTTCTTTCGTTCCGTGACTCCCCTTCTTCTTACCCCCCTTTTTCCAACGCGCACCATTACGTTCTCTCTTCTATCTTTTCCTGTTCAAGTCCCAAAATCACTGAGTTGATTAAGCCCCTTTCTGTTCGTCGGCTGACCCGTCTGGCCTTTCAGTGCTGCTGATAGGGGAAGGCGCGGCGAATCTGCTGAATTCCCCCGGTGCCTTCCATTTCAGGCCATGTAGCAGCCAAGACACATAGCGCATAAGGGACAATTTAACAACGAGGGGCGCTTCGTGAGCGCCTGTAAATGCAAACCTGAAGTTCCCTTATTGGTATCGAATGCAGTGGCTGGGGTTGGGCTTCGCTGCTTGCGCTGGACATTCTTGGCGGCTTGTCCCTCCACGAAGGTAAACGGTAAATGGACAGAGCTCGGATTATATTAGTTCTCATCGAGCCTAGACCGCCACGGAATGCGGAGAAGGAGTGGAGGTGCTAACTAGGTGAAGGGGGGTGGTAGTGAAGATGGTGGTGGGAAAGAAACGGGAAGGAGGAAAAGGTAGAGGAGAGGGGCGGGTTAACCGGGGCTAACCGCTACGACAGCCGGAGGCCACCGGTAAGGCTATGGCTGAGACACACGTGAGACTGCTGCCACTGTCGCCTGCCGGCAACTTAGACCTTGCGGTCCGGGAGCGTCGATCGCCCGGTCTGTCGGTCAGAAACAACACGGCCCAGATCCGAAGACTCATGATCTGAAATAACTTGGCATGTTGCTCAAGCCAAGGCCACGAGGTGTGCCGGCCTATAGTTACAGCGCCTTATCTACCTAGAGCTCACGTCCAGCCCCCTGCTCGTCTCTGCCTCCTTCCCATTAGGCTATGTGCCGTCTCGCCGCGCAAAGAGCATGCCTAATCTTCAACGGTTTCTTCTAAGTCTGTCCTGCCTATCTCGCCATAACGTCGCAAGGTGAAGGTCTTTCGAAGTGCCTCGGCCGATACTATGGGACATGGGTAACGTCGCGAGGCGGATTTGGGCAGATTGGGAAGGAGGAATTTGGCGGCGGCTAGTCGATGGTAAGGCTCTATGTTAAACCTTGACGGACAGAGACAACAGAAGCGCGAGTCGAGTCACGATACTAGAGTCGGGATAGGTATAAAAGAATACCCAAGGTTCTCATCTTGTCTGGAAGTTTTCAGCAGCAGCATCGACTCATCTCGCCTCCTGTCTAGCTCCTACAACACCAACACCACTTTATTCCAAGTCAAAGCTAGAAATGGAGCTCACCAAGTTCCTCGCCTTCCTGGCAGTCGTCCTGCCCGTTGCCTACGGTGCTCCCACCCAGGCTGCTGCCGGCCTTCACCCGAAGATCCTGGCCGCCATGAAGCGCGACTTGGGCCTCGATGCTGAGCAGGCTAACGCCCGCGTCGCCCGTGACCTCTGGGCTGCCGATGTCATCGAGCAGCTGCGCACCTCCGCCGGTGCCTCGTTCGCCGGTGCCTGGATCGCTGAGGACGGCAATACTCTCAACGTCGCCGTCACCGATGAGGCCCTGGCCGCCGAGGTGACCGCCGCTGGCGCCACCCCGGCCATCGTTGCCAACAGCTTCTCCAAGCTTGAGAACGCTAAGCTGGCCCTCGACAACATCGACATCGAGCAGCCCAAGACTCTCGCCACCGACTCTGCCGAGACCGGCATCGCCGCGTACTACGTCGACGTCGCCGCCAATAAGCTCGTCATCGAGGCGCTTGCCGGCAGCACCGCTCACGCCGAGAACCTGGCCACTCAGGTCGGCCTCGCCGCCTCCGAGTTCGAGGTCAAGACCGTTGACGCCATGCCCACCACCCTCGCTACCGTCCTCGGCGGCGACGCCTACATTATCGACCGCGTTGCCCGATGCTCCGTCGGTTTCTCCGTCACCACCGGTTTCGTCTCGGCCGGCCACTGCGGTACCGCCGGCAGCTCTGCCACCACCAGCTCCGGGTCCTCGCTTGGAACTTTCTCCGCTTCGGTCTTTCCCGGCAGCGCCGACATGAGCTACATCCGCGGCAGCAGCGGAAACACCTTCAGCGGCTATATCGACTCGTACGGCTCCAGCCGCCTGCCCGTGGCGGGCAGCACCGCTACCGCCACCGGCGGCAGCATCTGCCGCTCCGGCTCCACCACCGGCGTCCACTGCGGTACTGTCCGCGCCCTGGGCGCGACCGTCACCTACGCCGAGGGACGCGTCACCGGCCTTACCCAGACCAACGTCTGCGCCGAGCCCGGTGACTCCGGTGGGTCTTTCTACACTGGTACCCAGGCCCAGGGTGTCACCTCGGGAGGTTCCGGTGACTGCACTTCTGGCGGCACGACCTACTTCCAGCCCGTCAACGAGATTCTCTCGACCTACAGCCTTACCTTGGTCAAGGGTTAAATAGGTCACTAGTTGTCGCGGCCGTCGGCACCACCTGATCAATGGTAGATCTTGGAAGTGTCCGGACTTTGCAGAGTTACAAGCGGGAGCGTGTTACATTAGCCTCCCTGTGGCTTTTCAATAGGATGGTTCCCTTTGGCTGACAGGCCTATTTGTCTGGCATTCCTAGGTATATATACAAGCTCATTGGTAGCTGTAAGGTCCGTAACTCTTTATGCAATGTCGACGGTATTTCCTAATCGCTTGAATGGTGTAACATGTGACATGGTAAAGCAGCTCAGTGTTGGGAAAATGCTAGTGGCAATAGGTTTATTGAGTCACTACTAGCATGATGAGCCATGAACCATAGACCACCATAGTGAAATTACCTCTACTTCTCCTAAAAGGGTAGGTATATTAATTGTCACACGACCCTAAGATAGTCTCTGTATCCTATTTGTGTTTCACGTGATCACTCACCTGTCACCTTAATCGTACTGTTTCTATCGGGCTTTTATCAGTGTCCCAGCTACCTAGTTTTCCCGGTTGGTCCACCCCGCTTCGTCCGGCGACCTCACGGACCTCCGACTCTTGTTATGCGTCGGCTCCAGCCGCGATATAACTCAAAGCTGAACGGCCATTTCGATACTCCTATCAACACCTTACCATTCAATCTTAGAGCCAATGATAGTATTCATCAAATAACTACGGGGAACATGTCACATCCTTTCCGCCAATGGATAGCTTGATACATGATTGAAAGATAGCTCGCAGCTCGGTAATAAACATCTTTCCTTTCAACATTTTCATGCTTGGTATAAGTAATCGTTTACCTTTCTTGCTTAAGTCTATTGTGGATAGTTACGTATTCCTCTTGCATTATGTACTTCTCAGGGTCCATCAGTCACTCTACAGCATTCCGGGGATACTATCACACGGCCAAATCCAAGTGGCTACGCCAGGAGGTTGTTGGAAGTACGATAGCCATACAAGCGTTTACCGAGCGACAAGCATTGAGATCATTGATTAGTTTATCAGGTTGACCTATAAGGAGGATTAATAGTGCCATCGGCGCCAATAAGCTATTATTATCAGACTATATTTTAGGGATAAATAGGTCGATTGCGTTCCTTGATAGAGATAAGGAAGTATAGACCTCAGGACCTTAGAGAATTATGTACTGATTTTATAACCCTGACTCCAAGCCCCATATATTGGCCCTCGTCACAAATACCAACCCTTTGGCCATTTAGGCATAAGCAAGATAGCATCATTAGCCAGAAGAGGTCATTTAGCCAAGCCGGCGCACCCCTACCACCAAGCAAGCAATCTGACTCGAAGTCTCCGAGCGAAGTTGACCCCGGCACACAACCAATCTGCATCCATTGACGTGTTATTGCTTATAACCATGATCAGCCTCTTTATAAGGCTGACCAGCTCGCCCGTGCCCCTCCTTATTGCGTTAAGAGATTGTATCGATGACCCGAAGTCATTATCACGCAAAGTCGAGATTCTCTCGAGATAATGTCTCATAATTTGAAAAATATAGCATTAGGTTAAGTCCGCTAGCGCTATAGAAGCATGCGTTCATCCTTGCTGTAATGGAATGCTCGACACAAGAATCTGCTCAATGGCGCGCCAGCAATGCCTTCTCAAGATGTCGCACAACCAGATATTCCCATTTGCGTCCTTTCTCGTTATTAGTAAACCGTTAATTATTGAAAATCCTCTAGCAACAGCATGCGCTTGGATGAAAGATGGCTTGCCGGTTTTGAGGTCATCATTACGTCGGCAGTCCGCTAAGGCTACGGTGAGGTCCACATCAGACCTGCCTTGGTCCAGTTGGTGCATACAACCATATGCATCCACGGATCACCAAAGAGGGCAATTCCACCTTTATCTTGAGTAGCTCGGTTGGCTTGGTTGAGACCCACCACCGCTTCCACTTGTCGCCTGGTTCCTAGGTGCATATTAGACTTGCGTACGGCGACGGCGACGGCGACAACACCAAGTGGCTGGTCAATACGTCTCTGGCCGTCATGAATGTACGGACTATACAGAGAGCGTTGGCAATATAAACATGACGCGGCGGAAGAAGATCCTTGCTCAATAGTTGCCGAAATCTAGAAGCGTTGTTGATGGCAACTGTCCTTTTCGATGTCTCCGAGATCTGAGCTCGCACAAGGTGTGTCGTCCACCATGCGCATACGACATCTCCCTTGCCGAGGAATGACAAATCGCTATTCTCACCTTCGAGTTGCATAGACTCTAGTTCTGATAACGCCGCTTGTTGTAGACTGGTCCTACTGGAGAAGGACTGGACTAACTTTGAGATGCATTGGGATTACAATGGAACTCTTCTCCTTCCCTTTCCAGAAGACTAGCCCGAGAACGAGGAGATAGAGTCATGAGCGATCCAATCGGCTCTCCTCGCCGAAGGAGTGCGAGGATACTGGAAGAAGGGGCACTAATCGCAATTTCATCGAGCTAGGCCGACTTCCTCGACAAATATTAGTCGGCCATATATAGTCGCGTGGTTTTGAAATTGTTTCGTACTTAATGACACAAGGTTTTCCTCAATAATTGAGACTAGTAAAGTCAGTGTGCCCTAAAACACGAATTGCTGCTAGCAGTCGACCTATGCCTCCCAATATACCTAATGTTGTAACCATGCCGTAGGTGATATATATCATATGTCTATTCCTGTTAGGATTCGGCCCTCTGGGCCTAAAACCCTCCTCGGAAGGTATCGTAATCTTCAATATTAGATAAAATACTAGGGATACAAGAATTAGACCCCTTCGAAATATTACGATGGACCTCTTTTTTTAATATCCTGTACATATGGATGACCTTGTGGCTGCTAGGGTTATAGCTCTTCGTACGACGACATAGTTGTCGCCCTTATCGCTTGGTCCGCCTTATGCCTCACCGGTATGACAATTCCACTTCTTTCATAATGCATACACCATAGAAATCTATACCAAATCGTTCCCTATTGCGGCAGGAAATTTTGTCAACTTCGACAATAGTATATTACACGCAAGATAAGACTAACTTTTGAATACGTGAAATACATCGTCATGCCAATTGTCAGTCGAAATTTCGTTACAGTTCAATCTAAACCTCTTATAACACTTGAATCAGCTAATTGCCAACATTTAAACCTCTTACTTCCATGTGAATTTCAACATGTTCTCGCATGGGGTATCACGTGACATGCCGAGCTCGTTAAGTGCGCTTATCGCTTATGGCTTATTGCTTAATATTTGCCCGACTTTTAGGAGGGTTATTGTATCGCAGTAGTGGGCTTCCCAAATAGGTTTAGCTAAGGAAGCTCGGGACGGGTAGGTATAAGTGGGCCTTCCGCTGGTTACCTGCCTAATTGGAAGGGCGGTAGCAGAATTAAGATTAAGGTGTAAGTGGCGGCAAAATTCAGATTAAGGCAGGCGGTAAGGCCCGGGTGTAATTAATATTAAGGGAGGCTTAAGGGGTTAAGATCAAGCCTAGGAGAGGCTCAAGCCTAGGAGAGGCTCAAGCCCAGGAGAAGCTCAAGCCTAGGAGAGGCTCAAGTTTAAGGCAAGCTTGAATTTAGGGAGGGTTTGGGGGGGGGGGAGGGGGGGGGTTCAAACTTAAGGGGGTTCAAGCTTAAGGGGGGTTCAAGCTTAAGGAGGTTCAAGCTCAAGGGGATTCAAGTTTAAGAAGAAGGCTCAAGATCTTTTCATTAAGGATATATTAAATATCTTTATTATGAATATTACAAATTTGCGCGGCCGAGCGCCGGAGAATTTTTGCGATAAGGTGAGCGAAGCTTGCTTCGTTGTAAAAATTTAGAGGCGGCAGTTACACGAAAGGTTCTAATTTAATTAAATAGATATAAAGTTATTCTTAATCCTTAAGGGGGGAGTTCTGAAATTCAGGATTATTTAAAAGTCGGGCTGTTGTGGTCCCCAGGGGGGGCCCTCGCATTATCGATAGGATAGGAAGTAGAATCGCAGCACATTGGGGGTCTAATGTCTAATAACATCGCTTTTCATTTTACGGTCATATCTATACATGTTTCAGTAGAAATGTAGCTGAAGGATTCACTCAAACTCCATCATGCTATAACTCGCGATGTAACCTATTCGGGTAGGTACCTAGGTAGGCGAGGTAGGTAAACATTCCAGATGTGAGATTGTTTGATTGGATCGGATGGACTCCGTACCACTTTCACTTTACCTTGGTCCTTGGTGATGACGGCAACATCGGAGATCGCATGTAACCAGCTGTGGGGCAGCGCAAATGAGATGAGAGCATCACCGGGATGCGATGCACCGAACTATCTAGGTAGCTTCCAGCTCTGCCGTTGCGACGTTGTACCACTACTCTACTCCGTTGTGGAGAAGACGTTTTCTAAGTGTTTGCGCCTCCCGATCTCCTCGGCCTCCTCCCCTCGGTCCCCTTGCGCCTCGGCCTTCTCACCGACAATGTGCTCATACTTGAGCGGCCCTGGGAGCTGTACCTTCTCCCATACAGCCTCGAGAGCAAACAGGCAGACAGGGCGACCTCCTGACCAACCATGGAAGTCTGCGATGTCCAAACCGGGGAGAGGGAGGCGCGATGATGATCTTACCCCGCGTACCCCAACAAAGCCTGCATTATGTTACGGGCCGTCGTAGGCCGGGGGCCGGGGCTTTCTTTCATGGAGGGCTAGATCATTTCCAATGCGTCGCACCCGGTGTAACTCAAGCTACATAAACAGGTCGGAATTATTTCCATCTGGTAACTTGTCTCTCCTCACTCCGATCATCGAACTCTTCCGAATCAAGCCAATGACAATGAGGTTATCCCCGTCATTCCTGCTTCTTGCGGTACACGCCCTTTTGAGCTCTGCCTTGAGCTTTGGAGGGCGGCCGGATGCGATGGTCTGGGACATCGTCGATAAGAGGGCGCCATCGCAAGACATTGTTACTTGGGATGAACACTCACTTTTTGTTCGAGGCGAGAGGGTATTGATCTTCAGCGGAGAGATTCATCCCTTCAGACTTCCTGTCCCCTCATTGTGGCCTGATGTCTTGCAGAAGATCAAGGCGCTAGGCTTCAATTGTGTCTCCATCTACATCGACTGGGCTCTCTTGGAGGGAAAGCCTGGCGAATTCAAAGCCGGAGGTGTCTTCAATCTTCAGCCATTCTTCGATGCCGCCACTAAGGCTGGAATATACATCATTGCCAGGCCTGGCCCTTACATCAATGCGGAGGTAAGCTTGAAGAGCACTTTGCAGTATGTCCTACTGATCATTCCCTTGCTGAAAATCTATCCCAATAGGTCAGCGGCGGCGGCTTTCCGGGTTGGTTGCAACGGGTCAGAGGCACCCTCAGGACTGGAGCACCGGACTATCTCAATGCCACGGAGAACTACATGTCCAATATCTGCTCCATCATTGCAGCCGCCCAGATCACGAATGGTGGCCCCGTCATACTCGTCCAACCCGAAAATGAGTACACTGCCGCGCACGATTACCTACCATTTCCAGACGCGGCATACATGCAATATGTCATCGACCAGGCTCGAAAAGCTGGAATCGTTGTGCCCTTCATCAGTAACGACGCCAGTGCCTTAGGTCACAATGCCCCCGGAACCGGTGAAGGCGAGGTCGACATTTACGGACATGACGGCTACCCGCTAGGTTTCGATTGCGCACATCCCCATGTCTGGCCTACCGACGGTCTTCCAACTACGCTTAGAAGCAGCCATCTGAAGCAGAGCCCATCAACACCATTCTCCTTGGTTGAGTTCCAAGGTGGTTCCTTTGACCCATGGGGTGGATGGGGCTTCGAGCAGGTATGTCTTTAGCATTGGAACCCTAACTGGTCTTTGTGCCTAACGGCTACAAAATCTACTGCGTGTGGAACCCAGCTAACAGATGTATAGTGTAGCGCGCTTGTTAACCATGAGTTTGAACGAGTCTTCTATAAGAACAACTACGCCGCGGTAAGTCTTGACGCAAAATTCTGCATTAAGAAGCGTCCGAAGATATCTAATAGCCCGTTTCTCGTAGGGTGTAACCATCCAAAACCTATACATGATTTTCGGCGGAACCAACTGGGGCAATCTAGGGCACCCGGGAGGATACACATCATACGACTATGGCAGTGTTATAAAGGAAGACCGAACTGTCACACGAGAGAAGTACTCGGAATTGAAGTTGCAGACGACATTCTTACAGTCGAGCCCAGACTATATCACGGCTTCTCCGGGCCAGAGCTCAACCAGCAGTTACAGCGACAGCCCCGATATTACTGTAACCCCGATATTCGGGAATAGCACCGAAAACGCCTCATTCTTCGTTGTCCGACATACCAATTACTCGAGTCTAACGACGACGAAGTACCGGGCCATATTACCCACGTCGCAAGGAGAGAAAACAGTCCCACAATTGAATGCGACCCTTAGTTTGAATGGCCGAGACTCAAAGATAATGGTTACAAACTATGACGTCCAAGGCACCCGGCTACTCTACTCCACCGCGGAAATCTTCACACATATAAAGCAAGGGGATAACACCATTCTTGTTCTGTACGCAGAAACTAACGAGTACAACGAGTTCGTAGTACAAACGTCAGGTGGCCAGGTTAAGCAGATCAGGGGAGGGGCATCTTACACTGTCAAGAACGAGGATTCCACTGGAAACACGTTAGTTGGCTGGGTGGCGGAGTCTAAGGATGCCATCTTCCTGATTAGTGACCATTTCTATGCCTACTTGCTCGGTAAGATCCATCTGCGCGTTCATGGGCCTAGTTACCCTTCTAAACCTTGCTAGATCGTAACTCGGCCTACAACTACTGGCTCACCCCCGTCGACAACTCGACTTCCAAAGTGATCATTACTGGACCGTATCTTGTGCGCTCATCCTATGTCGACGCAAATGGGTTACACATCAAGGCCGACTTCAATGCGACGACAAAAGTGGAGGTTATTGGAGCTCCCGCGGGCGTCAGAAAGCTCTTCATCAACGGCAACACGATGGTAACAGAAGTATCGGGGCTTTCCCTAATAGCTAATGTGACGATAACATTGCCTTCTTTCACTATCCCTACGCTCTCCGAGCTGACTTGGAAGTATACCGACTCTCTTCCGGAGATTGGAGAGGGATTCGATGATTCGAGGTGGACAGTGGCGGATCACAGTTTCACTGACAACACGTATCAACCCCTACTCGCTACCGGTTCAACGTACGCATCTGATTACGGATATCACACTGGCGTCCTAGTGTACCGTGGTCACTTCAACGCCTCAGGGGACGAAACTAGCTTTTCTCTGTGGACACAAGGCGGGTTGGGCTTTGGCTCCTCGATTTGGATAGACAGTCTCTGGGTCTCATCATTCCTCGGCAGCGGTTCAGCCGCAGACTACCAAGGCAAGTATAACGTCAGCGACTTCAATCCAGAACCAGGGACGCCCCATGTTATCACGGTTGTCGTCGATAACACAGGATTAGACGAAAACTACGACCCAGGCTACGACACTATGAAGGCGCCACGCGGCATCCTAGGCTGGCGGTTGGAGACCTCCAAAGCAACCAACACGCCCATCACCTGGAAGCTGACAGGCAACTTCGGCGGCGAGGACTACATGGACGCGGTGCGCGGGCCGCTGAACGAGGGGGGGCTACACGCGGAGCGGCAGGGCTACCACCTGCCCGGCACGCCGACGGAGACGTGGGTGTCGCAGACGCCATTCGACGGCCTTGAAGGCGCGGGCGTAGCCTTCTACGCAACCGCCTTCAACCTGCGGCTGCCGTCGGACCAGTGGGACATACCGCTGTCGTTCGCGTTTACGAACGACACGGCGGCGGCGGGTGGCGCGTACCGCGTGCAGCTCTTCGTCAACGGCTGGCAGTTCGGCAAGCTCACCAGCAACATCGGCCCCCAGACCGTCTTCCCCGTCCCCGAGGGCATCCTGAACTACGAGGGCGGCAACTACATTGGCCTGACTCTTTGGGCGCTCGAGGCGGGTGGCGCGAAGATCCCCGGCCTCGAGCTCGTGGCGGGTACGCCCGTGTGGACGAGTAGGGATGCGGTCAAGTTTATCGATAACCCGCAGTGGGTTGAGCGGGAGGGGGTCTACTGAAAGGGGTTTTAATATCTTGGGGTGAGGGAATTTCGCTCGTTGATGTATTATTAATTATGATAATCGGATTGGTGAGGATTATTAGGCATAGTCTTACGTACCTCTTACATATACAGGTAGCTTACCACAGACATCGGGCTTAGGCTTATCCTTCAAAATACTAGCGATACTAATATATAATATTATTTTAGTGCTCCTATAGAATCAATCAGAATTACTCTCGTTATAGCTAATCAACGAACTCACAAACCCTAAGAACAATGCCCCTTATCGATGTCGAGTTAGCACAAAATGTCGCAGGAATATGCAACCGTTTTGATTACATCTCATTGATCAATGCGTTTCATACAAAAGCAAATTCGTATTCACACTTGCAATCCAAAACTTGAATTTGGGGATAATAAACATTTGCCAAACAATCTGTCGCTTTCACTTACACCACGTCTTGTTAACCTCCCCTTTTGGATTTCAAGATATTAACATCTAATGAGTGTTTCAAGAGCCAGGCATGGAAGTATTTTCTGCTCGTCCTTTCTCATCTATTCCGTTCGCCTCGTTATATTCTCCGGTGCTTGTCATGTTTTCTTGTCTTTGTCGTGTGAAATTATCTTAATTTTATTAGGTACGTCGGGTACATACCATAGCGGGAATGGGGGTTTACGGGAAACCATTATTTTTAATTTATTTTAATTGCCCCGCCTTATATATTAATTATTTAATTATACCTAATATTTATATTATTTTATAAGTAATTAAATTAATTAAATTATAAATAAAAAATTTAAAAAAATAATTATTTAAAAAATAATTAAAATAATTAATTAAAATTAATAAAATTAATAAAATTTTAATTAATTTATATTTATTTTTTTACGTAAATTTTATTAATATTAAAATAATAATAATAATAATAATAATAATAATAATAATAATAATAATAATAATAATAATAATAATAATAATAATAATAATAATAATAATAATAAT
>MU376301.1:0-80000 GCA_022495205.1 Hypoxylon sp. FL1150 | reverse complement strand
TGTTATTTTCTAAAAAAAACAAATACCCCCATAACCAATAATGTAAAACCACAAGTAAATTACAATAAGGTTAAAAAACACCCAACCCTTATTGTCCACCCCCCCCCCCCCCCCCCTTTTTTTTTTTTTGGTTCCCTACCCCCCAGTATTAACCTCCGCAGCTAAGAACGTTCATTGGCGATCTTTTTCTCTCTCCATAACCTCCAAAGTCACACCTCCCCCGAAAGGGTATTGCATGAAAGGTGCATTTTCTAGATGATATATCCCTGCCCCCTTATTCAATTAGTATACTTGCGCAGAGGGAACGCGTCGCCGGGCATCGGCTCCAGGTGCCACGTCTGGTAAGCGTCGGCGTCGAACGCGCCGCGCCACTCGTCGCGCAGGTCTTCCGGTATGTCCCACCCCAGGCGCGTGCTGCGCAGCCGCATGCGCACCAGGTGCCTCTTCTGCAGCGCGGACTCGCCGTCGACGAACCCCTCGCGCCGGTGCAGGACCGCCAGGTTGTTGACGAAGTGCATGTCCCCCGGCAGCGTCCCGATCTCCAGCTGCGCCGCCCGCGCCACCGCCTCCACCGCGTCGAGCGCCTCGCGCTGCCGCTCGCTGAGACGAGGCAGGTGCGAGGGGCGCGGGTGCGCCGGGCTCCCCAGGAGCGGCGTGCGCCCGAAGTTGAGGATGAGCCGGGAGTCGTGCCAGAAGAGCAGCGGTCGGCACTGGAACCGCGGTCTTTGGAGGGAAGTTTGGATATATGTTAGTTGTCTGCGTGCTTCCCGAAATGAAAAAAAAAAAAAAAAAAAAACCAACCCAAGTACTGCAGGGAGGGGGGGGGACCTTGAAGAAGAAAAAGAAGACTTACAGGGCAACTGGCCAGTCCGACTTGGCAAGGGTACGTATGATGTCCGGGCGATGGGCCGCCAGGACGTTGTAGATTGTATAAGCCGAGGAAACGATACACTTGCCTCCGGCCGCTGCAGTGCTACGAGTCAGCCAGGCGATCACGTCGCCCGCCTCCTCATTATGAAAAGACTTTTTTGTTCCTTATTGTCAGCGAGGGCGTAGAGAAAAAGAGACTCCCGGGGCTGACTTACGATGGCAGAAGTGGAGTGGCGATGATGGCCAAGTTTCATCTCCGAGGAGTTGTCCGCAACTATATGGACTAGACATGAGACATTAGCCTACGTGGTTTTTGCGTCATGGGTTGGCAACACCAACCAAGCATGTTCCCTCGGTGGTCTTGGCAACCTCGTTGGTCGGCGATGTAGGCCTGGATTCCCAACCAGATGATGGTCAGGTCTTCGACGACGTATTCCTCGGGGTTGATCCCGCGAATCACGCAGAGCCCTTTGCCATTATAAATATCCTGACTAAACTCGTCTAATTTGGGACCGAGTGTGGGCAGGGGGAAGTTGGTCCGGTCGACTAGGTTTCCGTCCAGTTCCAGAGCTGTCACATGAGTTTAGTGTGCGTCTTTCCCAAGGTATAAGGAGGCAGTTGAGAAGATCCTTCATGTAGTAGAGGAAGAGACATACACTTAAAGTGATCTTTGCCACGCTGAATCTCTAATAGATCGCTCTCGGCCAGGTGGTAGACTAAGTGGAGCCCACCATCGTCAAACTGATTGCCGGTCCAGGCGAACGTCCCCTGACCCAACTGGCTGGGAAAGCCGGCGGGGAGGCCAGACAATCCTTCAGAGCCGGCGCTGGCGTGCGAACCACACTCGGGCGCCGAAATACTGGCGCTACCCAAAGTAGGAAGCAGAACGGGTCCGGCACTCTTGAAATCCATAGCTGCGACTTGCTTTGACACGTTAAGTTAGCTGCATCCAATGGGAGCCAACACCATAAACGTACCGTTCGTGGTAGCTTCTAATAAAGTGTTCCAGCACACCTAGGCCGACAAGGGATTCTACTGGTTCCGGGAAAAGATCTACCGTCTCTTGGGTAGGAAAGGGGCAAATCAGGACGGATCCACAAACGATCAAGTGATGAGGATTACGACGAGGATAGAACCTGGATATCTCTAGTAGGGACGATAGTAAGGAATATAGATGTCAGCTCCGGAGGGACTGCCCTCATAAATAAGTCAGGTAGTCTTCGTTAACTAATCTATCTCTTGCTCCGTGACCAGATGCTGGATGAACGAATGGCTTCCGTAAGAGGCGCGCCGGTGTAAGAAGAAGAAAGCCCCAGGGAATGTAAAACGCAGGAGTGAGGCTGCAGTCGAACCAGACAAGACCACTTCAGATGCAGATGCAGAGTCTGGAACGATCTGTGAAAAGGTCGATATTCTCAGTCTAAGGGTAGGCGTAACAATACGTAATCTGCGGTCGTGCTGGAGCTATACATACAACACACCCTGGGGCGTCAGAGATATCTTTGGGGGTACGAAGTATACTCTTTACTGTCTCGCTACGGTTTGGCAACCGTAGGAACAGAAGATTATTCGACGAGAAACCCGCAGCTCCTTTTTGCCTTTTTGCTTTTCTCGATCGCCATCGGGCCACACCCTTGCTCGTACATCCACATCCCTGCAAGGCGAGATGCATGGCGCATAGGGCCCGAAACCCGGTTATTGGTATTTAGGTGGCTGCATGCGTGGGAGATGTATATCCTCGACCGGTAGCAATGCGGGTCCCCACCATCCTGAGCCGCATTTGCAGGTGTGATTTCTACCAGGCATGCTACATGGGGGGTTAGGATGGTCAGCTAGGGAGATCTGTCGTAGAAGGGCTAGGATCAACCCGGGAAAACACCTGCTCACCTCACACCGATTTGATCCCAAGGTCTGCGTGGGCCCCGCGGGAGCAGATCTCTTGGCGCTAGGGACGTCTCGTGTCCGGCCGTCTACTTTATCATGACGACGAAATCATATACTAGGAGGCGCAAAGACGCAGCGGCTCGATGCTATGCCGGCGGCCCATGAGATCGGTAGCTCGCATGGTGATGGCTGCGCAGTGGAGACAGCACACTGCTGGCGAAGGTTCCGAATGGTCAGCTTCTCGGCGACATGCTCTGCCGCCTACTCATTGACTACATAGTTGTGACGAAACGATTTTTCCATGGGCCAGCCCGCGACAAGGTAGCGCCGCCACACCGAATCTGCCGGTTCTGGTCAATGTTAATTAAGAACCATGTTCCTAGGTGTGATGAAGGTGTGCGGCCTGAGACATGCAGGACCGTCGGGAAACCCTTTTCATCTTCACTTGAATTGGGTTTCCTCGATGTGCCACTCTGCTAAATCTCGTCTGCAAAAGAGGTAAGTAAGTACTCACATGCTGTTGGGTCCTCGTTTACCCTCGTTTTCCCCTTTTGGGGAAACCTGCATCGTACTATCTCACATCTCCGCAAGTAGCTTACCCTAGATAGCTTAGATAGCTCTGACGCCACGGCGCTGCCAGTCCGCAGGAGTAGCAACGAATGAGGAATCAGTATGGCCTCGGTCCCCGTGCCTGATGCATGCAAAGTTCCATGGACTATGCACGCCTGCCGATGTCGTCTACGCGAGGAAAAAAAAAAAAAAAAAAAAAAAAAAAAACAAAGATTAACCGCTTCGCAGGTCGCATATATCGAATTGTTTGACTGCCAATTGCTTCTTTAGCCTGCATTTCTCACCCAAAAAAGTCTCCATCGCGCGGATCATCTTAGATCGTCGATAGTGGCGTCCAGTTCTCTTCGTAGAGCTGACTTATATAATAAAAGTCGTTCTCGTAATCACCGCTTCGTCGTATGTCATCCCAATGTTCTTCTGCCCAAAGCCGTCGGATTAGCCGTCTACCCATGCATGACAATGATCTCGACATTTGGACACGGCTTGGAGCGATTTGGAAGCTTACTATATTTTTCGGCGGTGTCCTTGGTGAACTTGATTGCGCGCAACTTGGAACCATCCAGGCCTTCTATCGCCTTCAGGTCCTTGTCCTTGCATTCCGCGGAGAACGGATATGTGCCTAGTAGCGGTCAGCTGAAATGGCCCCCTGCGCCGGCTTCAGGGGGTGGCTGCAATTTACCTTTGTTGATGTAGTGGAAGTATCCCAACAGAATATTCGCGCCTGTCCGTGACGGCCAAATGTCAGATGCTTCAAATTACATAACTGACACGACACGCAAACATCAAAGCGCCCCTGAGGAAATTACGCGGCTTACCCGTTTGATACTCCCGCACCATCTCCACCCTCGCGAATCGACTCTGCAACTTGAAAAGTAAGTACGTGGCCCCGGAGCGGGCGGGTGAAGCTTTCGTCACTCACCTGGATGCCATGCTTCCGAGCATACCCAGCGTCATGCTGACAGAGGAGAGCTACGTTATGGAGCAAGATAAACGTTATGATGTACGTGGTGAACCAGGTTTTCTTCTGGTTGGCGTGCGTCATGCTCTGCAGGGTCTCCAGCATCTCCCGACGGAGACCGGCTTGGATCTGGTGGATTAGGATCAGTTCAATCTGTGCACCCATCACCGGCGGCAGAGGGATGCATCCGCTAAGGGGGCTTGTCTCGTCCATAATGTCACGAGACATTCCTAGGGTCTCGTCTCCGACAATGATGGTGGACTTGGTGGTCAAGCGAATGGCCATCCATAGCTGGAGCGCCTTCCGCATGAGTGCAGCTTGCTTGGGGTCTGTCGACGCGTCGTTGGTCATTTTGATTGCCGTGGCGTATGTCATCAGCAGCAGCTTATCCTTGCCAGTCAGAACCTTCTTGCAGCACTCGGGCAGAGATTGCTTGATGTAGTTGTCATAGGTCCTTTTCGCCTCTTCGAGATTCACGATAGCATACGGGGGAATTGTGACTCGCTTCTGGGCTCCATTATGAACCCAGCTTCGGTCGAGCCTATCGCCCTCAAGCGGGATAAACCGGCGAACTCGAAGCTCGACCGTCTGATCCGTGTATCCCTCGGTGACTCTGACTCTTCTCGTTTCTGTCGATGCCCAATTCGATATATCATCAGGAATACCCTCAACCCATCGCCGGGTCCACTCGTAGCCCTTGACATTACCTGGTTTGAAGAGCTTAACATCGGTGATCTTGTACCGAAGGCATGGCATCTTCCACAGCTTCATATTCGTCGGTTTCAGGTTCAGACATGTTAGACATGCACCTTGCTTGTCCATAGGGTTGGTTTCACACTAGTAGCGACTTTAGTTAGCCGAGCAGCCGAGGAGGCTTTTGCAAGCTGGGGGGGGGAATTGATTGGGTGGAAAGGCAATGAAGCTGCTTACGCGAATCCGCTGCATGCGACACCGAATGCAGGAGCCAATCCGCCGCGTCTCGGCGGTCTTCTGCCGGTCATCGTTTGACTTGAATGGTCCTCTCCGTGCAGCCGGGGGGCGCTGATGCGGCTGGACGATGTCCAACTCACGTGGCTGCTTAGTAACAAGGGGAGTCCTATTTACTTGCTGAGGAAAGACGCCTTCATTCGCGCTGCTCTGTCTTAGGGTTGATGGGCCGTAGGTTTGAGGATCCATCCCGTGGCTTGATACGGGGATCGGAAGACCGTGGTGTAACTCCGGTTGACTAAAGTACTGCTGCGCCGCCAAGGCCTCCGGATACATCATACCTTCACCGCTAGTAGTAGGCTGGACGGTCATAGGCCGACTTGGCTGTAGAAGAGGATAATTGGGCATCACCGGTGGGGCTGTGGAGGGTGCACTAGAAGCGAAGACGTTTGGCTGGCCTGAAGGCATGGTACCGGGCACAGATCCAGGAGACGACGGCCTGTCGTCAAAGTACTGCCGGGTGGGTGCGTAGGTGTACGGCGAGGTGGCCGGGACCGGGGCGTAGACTAAGTCACATTTAGCATGTCAAGTTGAGATGCAAACAACTGGAGCTGGAAAAAGCAAACCTTGGGGTTCGCAAGTCGTGCACGGCGCACAAAAGGGTATGTTCGACAGGTACTGCACGAGACGGGAGCCCTGTATGAACCCGCTAGCGGATTCCGGGGCACGGGAGTGCTCGGGGGCGTCCTGGGCGGACAAGGCGGGCGGCGACGACTTCTCGGGAGACGCAGACGCCATGTCTGTACTAAGACGTTGTCTCTTTGATGAAACAGAATGTATTGAGGGTGAGGCTTGATATTGCTGCAGGTAAGGACTTCTATGATGAAGGGCGAGCAGCTCATCTATGTCGCAATCTAGGACAGAGGCAGCCTGCCGAAGTATATGTAGCTGCTGAGCGGAGAAGTCCTCCGAGAAAGGCAATGGGGCAGAGGTAGAAGATGAGTACGAGAGATCCTGGTGCATGGGCACCGCTGGGGCGTCTCCGTGGCCATACGGCCTTCGTTTTCTGATATTAGGATTATTCTATATGCAAGTCAATGGTCCGCACTTTGTAAAAAGACTGACCGGGATGCACTACTTCGCTATCTAGAACAGGAAAATGGAGATTGGGACTAGGGCTAGGACGGGGACGGGGACGGGGACTGGGGCTGGGCTAGGGCTGGGACAAGAAAGGGACATAGCAGGTCTTACCATTGTATCTACCTAGACCTGTGAATAAGCGGGAGTGTATAGTGTATGAGGACGGAGGTGTGTTAGACAAAAAGCCCAGCACCGCGGCCACGAGACAGGGTGTGTGCCGGGGCGTCTGTCGCTGCGGATGTACACGAACGAGAGCAGCAGCAAGCAGCAAGCAGCAGTAGTTTGTGCGTATCTTTGCGCCTCACCGGGCGTCAGACGAACTGTGGGGTGTAAGAAGGCGCCGTACGTCAACGGTCAAGGTCTCAAGGTCTCACGAGCGTCATTGCCGCTAATTCGACTACCGGGATAATCAACTAATAAATGCGACTGTTCGGTGTCGCGTTGTATTATGCTATGCTGTGCTGTGCTGCGCCTGTGCTGGCCTGTGCTGGCTTGTGCTATACTATATGGATCTTCTTGGGTCTCTGGCTCTGTGTCTCTGGGTTAGGCCTCTGACGAAGCTAGGAGCCTAGGAACCTATCCCAGGTAGGGAAGTAGGTATGTAGAAACAGAAAGGGGGCTGAATTAGCAGTCAGCGGGTGGAGTGTTGTGAAAAAGATGGAGGAAGCCCGAGGGAAGATCAAAAGGAAAGACGGCTGTGAGCTGCCGCCCGATGAGATGTACGGGAGACGGGAGGGTTGTTGATTGGAAGAAGAGGACGCGGCACTGAGCAGAGAAGACAAACTCGCAGACTCGGTGAGAAGTTGTACTGTGGCCGTTGAGCCGGCGCCTTCACCGGTTTAAAGAGGGGGAAAATCATTTGTGTAACGGCCAACTGGGCGAATGGGTTGCTAATGAGGCAATCCGAATCCGTGCTGACCAAAGCCCCGAAGACTTATGGATCCATGAGCGATAGGGGATGTCGGGACATTGAGGGATGAACAACAGGGATACAAACCTCTCTTGTACCTCCGTATTTTCGTAGGAACCTTACCTGGCACTAGGTAGTAAGGAATGAAAAGACACGGAAGGTCATCCGAAATTCTGCCTCAACTTTTCAAGCAAGGGTCCAAACAGCCAAGGGAAGGAAAACGGGGCCAAGGGATTGATCAATTGGGGGGAACTGGGGAGACAACCTTGGAACTGGGGATGGCTGGCCTGGCATAGGCATAAAATGGCCTGTATCGATAAGGAACGGGCAACTGTGGGATCTGGTGCTACTCTAACGTGCTACATTGGATGTAAGTTAATGCAAGTCAGAGATGTCATCATGCCAGCAAAGCCGCACTAAGTTCTTCTTACTTTTCCTTTCTTCCTTTCCAATGCTCCCCTTTTATCATCATCGTCGTCAATCTCTTCTTTTGACCCTCGGAAGACGCTCCTGGCAACAATTCACTCGTCGGCGTGCTAAGCGATGTCGGACTCAATGGCAGGTTGAATTCCTATCATCGTAACCGTAACCCGTACTCGATGACAACCCAATCGAGGCCTAAATGGGCAGAAAAGCGAAGGTGTCCGTAAGATAGTACGCCCTCGACTAATAAGTAAATCACGGCGACCCAGAATTGCATGTTGGGCGGATGGTGGAGTTTTAGTTTAGGCCAGACAGGATGGACGAATCAGGAACGGCATTATTTACTTGCTGTCCGTGTCAACTGACCCAACTGCCAGCGAATCCATACACCTTTGAGGGCAGTTCTGGGGATACACAAACTTGGCAAACCAACAGCAATTCGTGGTTTAAAAGGCAACTCTGAATCCAGTGCACACAGTATTCCCCTTCTGTTGGACCCGCTACGACGGATCTTAATCGGCAAGTCATCGTCTGCCTCCAAGCAGCCTCAGGGTCGAAGGTAGGGTCGAGGGCACGTTCACGTGAAATAGTAATATTCGGATGGAGTAGAAAAGTGTGGTGCGAGCTGTATCCTAACGTTACCTCCATGTACAGACAAGACAAATCCTGACAAGCACTTCCTTATCGAGTCTGTCAATCAGCAAGTATGCGACGTAATACCTCCCGAATTGGGAACATAGGATTAAAAGGGAAGAATCGAAAAGCTCTCGTGACTTACCGTATGGCAGGCACTCTTCAAACGGTAGGAGACGGCACCGGCGGATAATGATATATAGGTACATACATAGTAAGATAGCCTGGCTAACTATTCCGTACAAGGGATATATCTAACCTAGGTAATTTCTGGTCGCCTGATTTACACCATGTAAGTCCGAGTATCACACGTGTTTGACAATAGTAGACAGCGGGAACTGCAGACATTAACCCGAATGGGCTATGGGGCCGGTAACGAGGCTACGCTAATAGCAGCTTAGCAGGGCTGCAGTATGTGTGTGATATTCTCTACCATAGTATTCCGTATATGAAGTTACATCCCCCCTCTCCCTTTCACAGTGCCATCGAAAGTATCGTATCGCCCATCAGCCATCAGCACAGAAGTCCTCGGAGGTTTCGTCAAAAATTACCCCGTTCGAATCGACAGGCACTTGCAAGGATTATTTCCTGCATACCCACGGTACCTGGGTGCTGGAGGTGGTAAGGTACCATGATAGATTGAGGTAATTTCTTTTCATCCCATTTTATGTATCGTTCTATGTATCTACCCAGGTATCTTCCTCGCTCGATATGGACTATCCGTCGCAACCCGGCATGCTACATACCTAACTCATACCCACGTACGAAGTACTAATTAGCTAGAAACCATGTGAGGCTCACCCTACATGGGACAAATTGTCACCATACCTCTTGTAAAATACCACAGTACTCTGAATACGGCCTGTTCTATAGGTCAGCATCGTCATGAACGCAAAACTCGATCCCTCTCGATACCTCCACAACAAAAAAAAAAAAAAAAAAAAGGCGCGCGCCATCTTTTACCTCACCGCTCAATTGGCATACATGCCTCTTCCAGGTTTCAATATTCATGGAGTGGCAGTCGCTCACGGAACCGGTGTGAGCTTATGTAGATGCCCAAAGTCGTGGGACCTTGTGATTAGTACGGCTGAATTGGAAATATTCGAGGTTACTCATCGAACAGCTAAGCGACGGCATTGATGATCACGGCACGGCTATGGATGGACGATTATCGGGGAAGCCTTTCGACGCGGGCTGACGGGTCATCAGGGCACATCGGTCAGAAAAAGCCTATTGGGGATCTGTTTCGTGTCCTTCAACGGCAGTCAAGTCACGCGATTCCCGACTTTTGAGCCTCTACGGTTCCGCTTATCACAGGCTCCAGGCTCCGGGAGTCGGATCAAGCATTGGTGCATCTTGCACGATCTGCGTGTCAACCGACAAACGTCTGAAATTGAAATGCAGATATCTGCTGACCGGCACATTCTGCTCTTTCTGTTAGGCATGTATGAATTTTGGCGGATGCATTGTAACTTCAAATGTATCTTCGCTCCTACTCAAATCATCAAATCATGCATCCGTTCCCCAGCGGTCTTGGTAGTTTGGGAACGTGCCCTCGCGAAATGCGTCTACAGTTCGGGACTCTTGCATCCGTCTCTGCTGGAATTCCTCAAGGAGAGATGAAGATATGTTAGTCTAACCGGGAAAGGCGACCGAGTTACGACTACACCTCCACGGCCGAGCGCCTCATATTATTTCAAGACGCTTAGCGCATTGGCATTGGCGTTGCGCTGGCATTGCGCCGGTAGGACCGAATTTCTCTACAGCCGTCTTCTAACTCTTCCCTCTTCCGTGCTTGGGTTGACATCATCGGCCAGGGGTAATGGATGGGCAGTAGATGATGGATTCAAAAATCCCCCATTCGAATCCCCCGCATTTGAAAATCGTCGCTCGTCGCTTGTGATAAAGGCCCAGCCACGTGGGCGACCCTGACCTGGACTGGTCTAAAAGATGTCGTTTTTACATCGATCGTCAGCCTGCACGTCCAACTAGTCCCAGTCCCAAGCAACAAACAGGTAATATAAAACGAGTAAATATCAGAAGTGACGAGTCATTGAGGATACCTATGTTAGTATTACTTACCTCGTTGATAAAAAGGACAACATCTTTCACATATGTATTACTAGCAGCTCTCCTGCTTCATCGTAATCCTTCATTCCATCTAAGGCTGCGGCGGCCATCGTTGAACATGTAAGCGATTGCAGGGAAGAAGGTAGCCTCATCCATCCTTGATTGGTTCTCCTCCAAGCTGGATATGACCTGACTTCAAGCATGGAGATGAGATGGCGGAGATGCTGACGAGATATTTTAGAAACAGGGTTCTCCATTTGTCCCGAGCTCACCGCGGCGGATTCATCCAGCACATCTAGGAGATCTTATTCGTCCGAATATGCATCTTGTTGCCATTTCATTCACCCCGTTTATTCACGCATGTCTCCCGTCTTCCTAGTCGGCAGCCTTGTCTTTTTAGGACAAAAAACAAACATCGGTGTGGGCGTTGGTCACGAATCCCGGAGAATGAAATCGGCGGTCTTGGACAACCCTCTTCATACTAGACGGGACATCATACCAGCCTGACTACTTACTTTCTCGCCCAATTGTGCATATCGATGTCTTTCCATGTACTACCGTCATAGCTGCTCGCCGTCTTCAAAATTTATGTTTATACTTTCTAGTGTCTTGAGGAAGGCGGGCTTCGAGGTGAAAGAGCTTACCTGTACAATAACATGTACAATAGATAGGGGACGCCTGGCCACATCTATCAGCCTTACGGAACCCACCACTTTACTAATCCCGATCGTCCAGATCTTCAACTCACTACAGATTACTTCTCGACGACATGTTATCGAAATGGCGATTTTGGTCTATACAGTCTATACAACCTTCATGATTCCGATACTTAATAAAAGAGCAATCATAAAAATCCCGAGAAACGCGCACTTACAACCTTTGGATCCAACTACTACCTTGCTCATAGCTACTGATCCTCCACATCCTTCACCGTCTTCAATGCCGCTTGTCATCGGTCAACACAACTCCCCTACCTAGTCTGCTTCACATGCCATCATCCAAACATCACCATAGCAAAGGTGCCATTCTAATCCGGTGGCTACCAGATCTTACAAGGCTTCTGACAAGGGCAAGGGAAAAGACTCAATACCCGGTCAGCACGTCTCCCTTATCTCAAACAGGCATTGTTTTACCACTCAAATCAGCTTCATCTGCATCCCTCCCTCCAGCACTGTGTTAGCTAAGGTAGGTAGGTTGCAGGCTTACAGGTATTAGGTAGGTCGCTGTATGAGGATGCGGAGCTAGACAGATCCAGCCAATCATGAGCTCTACAGATTTGTAACTTGTTCCCTATTTTGCTTTTTCGCGTTTAGGGCCGACTACCGCTCAGCAGCACAGAATCAGATGGCTTGCCGCGTGCATCCGGTCAAGCATTCGGTCAGCGTAGGACATTTCTCAATGGCTAAGCGGAGAGCCCATCGCGATCTCGGTTACCCACTCGGTTTTCGTCCGCGCTGTCTTTCCTGGGCAGCCAGACCATGCACGAGATTGACCTGATTGAACCTAGGACGGTGCTAAACACTTGTTGCGGCTTGGATGGAAGCTCGATTCTCCCATTGAAATGCCTTTGAGGCGTGTTGCAGTCGCCAGAATCAGCAACCTCTACATCTTTCTACCATCCCTATTCTCAAGCGATTCGGCTATCATTGGATGTCCACGAGGCATCCCGCTTCGACATGTAAGTTCTCACATGGTTGAAGACCCAAGATGGCGAAGGAAAGGTCCACCAACAAAGCCCCCAGCTGCCGGCTGCCGCTCAACGACCAAGAGCGAGGCTCGATCCAGAGATTCATTCCACTCCCATACGCTCTGAACCTATCGTCTCCGTCCCATATCGCATACCGGGTATCTGCTTGCTGCATCCGGCCTTGACCTGGCGCGGAGCTTGACCGATGTGCTCGGGCAAGGTAGTCAGGTACTGTGATCGCTGCCTCAGACGCTCGTGTCTGTGATTGAGGAAAGAAAGCTCGATGAAAATCATGAATAATATGGCTTATGTGACACTGATTTTGAGGGCGTCAAGCGGACTTTCTCTACTACTAATACGAACTCAGCATCGACTGAATTGTTGGGCAATTTCAAGCTCAAGCTCGGTGTTTGCATTCCCGAAACCACACTTCTCGGGCAGCATATCCGCCACATCTTTACAGCAAACTACAAATTACCACCTCCTTTCTCAGTACCTGCCTATTACAGGGGTTCTCAGGGTACCTGCCTATCGAAAGCGGTGCCATCTGGAGAGATGGAGCTTTCTACAAGAGCTATAGGGGAAGTTGTTCATCCCACTGCAGCCTTCTACGATCTTTCTGGAGCCGTAGAACCTCCAGAAACACATAGCAGCTCCAACCGCGTTTTCCAGCCCTCTTGGGAAGACTCTCTCTTGAACCCAAAGAACCGGATAGACAGCCTCGAGTTGCCTCAAAATCCTCTTTGGCGCCTCGACGGCTGCGCTGGCCTAGGCACTCAATACTATGCCGTCCCGCTCTTTCTCGAGCCGATCCCCCCTATGCGGATGGATGTATTCGTATCCGACTTGCAACCGCCTCTCATCCGCGAGCAACTCGAACTCGACCGAGCATTCCACACCAAAGACGCTGCCCGGCTATCGAGGCTCGCAATCGCCAAGTACATCATCCGGATTCTACAGGCTTGGACCACAAAAGATTTTCAAGACCTGGATGCTTTCGGGGTGTATTATAAGCGCGTGCCATTTGGGTCACGTATAGTCATCGAGGACATAACACTCTCACTCGATGTGCGCCGATATCGACCCAAGTTCGGTCCCAATCACAATTTAGAGCTCGATCTGCTTTCCTCTCCGATGTTGAAATGGCATTGGGGGGCCGAATTTCCGCTGCCTGAGGAGATCGACTTTTATAAGATCCATGTCGTCAAGGTCCTGCACGATAGCGTCTGCCTCGTCCGAATTGACGGGCAGCTGTATATTTTCAAGGCTCTAACCAGCGGCTCGAAGTATCTCTATCACGAACTCAAGATACTCTGCACGATTCAGCCACACGCAAACGTCATCCCGCGGCCGATCCATCTCGTTACGAAAAAGTGCAACTTTGGCAACAAGAGAGGCGTTGCCGGCTTCACCACGTTCTACCACTCGAAAGGCACCCTTCGAGACGTTCTTCCGCTCCAGCGCGCCCACGATCGGCTACATCGGGATGAGCAGTTGAAATGGTCCATCCAGCTGGCGAGAGCCCTCGAGGATCTGAGAAGCCGATCGGGCACATACTATCCCGACCTTCGCCTGGACAACATCGTCCTGTCGGAGAGCTCGGACATTGTCATGGTCGACTTTGAACAGAGAGGGGTCTGGTGCGAGTTCGGTGCCCCGGAGATCAACGCTATCGAGTACGTGCGTCTGATCGCAACCGACGAGAATGTACCCTTGCCCGTAAGTGACAAGTACCGCGCGATACTGGAGTCATTGGTCTTGGATTTCGAGATTCTAGAGGACCAGCGGTACACGAATCCGGACTTCGGGTTCAACATACCTTGGATCGCTTTAAGCGCGAGAGAGCAAGAAGCCGCCGAAGTATACATGCTCGGCAGGGTCCTCTGGTGCATCTTCGAGGGTGTCAGCGGGCCGCAGAAGGCAGCCGTGTGGCAGTCGTATCGGTGGGAGCCCGACATAGAGTTTCCCGAGTACAGGAGGACCCCTCCAGCGATGAGAGACTTGATAGATAGGTGCACACGAGGCAGGAGAGAGACGCTGAGTAGAATCATTGTCAGACAGCACAGCAAGCTTATTTTGACATCGAGGCCCGTCCACGAACAAACCGCCGAGGATGTCAGGGGTGCCGCGAGAGCTTTCTGGTCTGCTGAACTCGAAGCAGCAGAGGCATTTCTGGATCTCAGGAATGATCAACGCCAGAAGGGAGTGTGGAATGATAACTACTACGACCGTCCGACTCTGAACCAGGTCTTGGAAGCTCTAGAGGCGTTTCGAAATGAATGTCTTTCCCCAACAGGATCCTAGATTCTGGATAGGGAGAGTCCTGGGGTACGTGTCAAGGCACGGAAAAAGCTGATCGACCCCCCTGGTTTGTGGGCGATTGCGGATGAGTCGGGGTCAAGGGCAAGACTACCTAGATGATGCTATACCTCACGCTCGATTTAGACCTCCAGCAATACAGGTGTGGGACGAGACATCAACATCACACCGCGATATAGTATATTTGGAAATTAGTAGAGGTAAGTATAAGTACGGGGGAGACTTAAGTTAAACAATCATTAATGGATGGAACACCAACTTCATTCTCTGCTCGAGTTACGTATCCAGTCAAACTGCTTCGAGGCAGGTGAACTTATCTGAGAAGGGCCAAAAGAGCTCGAGGAGACTGTGGGACATTCTTTTAGATCGAGTGGGATTCATCGTGTCCCAGCACCATGATATTACAGTTCAACAGAGCAATTTGCAGATACCCCTTTTCCTCCATCGACCTAATCTCCAAGCTGACCTATCATGGAGAATATAGCTACCGCAAAGTCTCTCTGGTAAGTCAGTGGCGATATCAACGATTTGTGAGCAAGCCGGCGAGAATAGCATCGCCGCCGCCCCCTGACTTCGCTGTAAGGCAGACTTTCGAAGTCGCAAAAGGACCACAAGCTTTGTCGGCCTTGCGTGCTAGAGAACATGTACCACTGCTTACGGCGAACTGAATTAGTCCTCACCGACTTCGTACCATCCAGTCGGTACCCAATGGCCGTTACTAAGAGCAGTTTGTATGTCCCTCGACCATCTGCCAACCCCGTAATGGGAGAGTTCCTGGCTGAAAGCTGCAAGGTACTCAGCCCTAAGAGGCAAGAGGCCTTTTGGGCGATGGATCTATCAGTCCCCGCTACCCAGCCGAGAAGCCGGGGAGGATGTTGGATCCATATACCAATCTCCCAGCGGAGCAAACCATTATGTATTGCATGACGAAGCGACTGCTGTTAGCAGTCCCAAAGTCCCACGCTTGCCCTGAGACGGGATGCATTCGTACCTAAGGTTCCTGCTCATGCGACCACGTCCACACTACTGTGAGCCCCTATTGAGAGCTAGGCGGCGCGGTAAGGTGGCAAAGGAATAGGAGACGTCCATATCAAAGCAGCGTAGTAGATCGCCAGGGTGGGTGACACCATTCCATATCCGTACCGTAGAATCCATAGAGTATCTCAAAAGTACCTAGGCATCAAGGCCTTTTGGAGCAAGCGGACCAAGTCAACGAGCCTGAATAGACCAATCGGATCGGAGCTTGAAGACTCAAGAGGGGGCAGAGCACCATCCACCCGTTCCACCAAAATTTCCCAATAGTGGTCAGCACCCCCCCTGGTGATGCCTACCTAAGGTTACCTGGTACTCATCAGTGTGCGGCAGTGTCGTATCCCACATGCGTCGCGATGATGCGATCGATAAGTGTATCGCTTTTTCGAGGCTATACAGAATTTAATCCGATTACGTCTCAAAGTCGTCCATTTGCGGTATGCGTTGATGTCGCGATGCTTCCAACATTGTGAGTCCCGGACGTTGACCGGGCCCGGGCAGCTGGAATAGGCAATGCAAATGCCTGGGGTTATGTCGGGGAAGTCCTAGGTGGCCAGGGTTCCGGTACAAGGCCGCGACGGTTTCGAGATGGGTCTCCGACAGACTGGGTCCTCGAGGCGGGATTGCGTGGGAGTCCTCAGTTATCCTTCCTTTCCTTCTCGAAGCCCAAAAAAATCGATCGCGGAGAGGTGAGGTAAGGTGAGAGATGAGGGAGAAAGGAACGGCGAGAAGCCTCGCTGGCCGCTGGAACGGGCCGCGCTCTGGTGAATCTGGTGAAGACGATAGGGTGGCCGTGCCAAGAGGCGGCCTAGTTTCGAGGCTTTGGGGCCCGAATAGAGGCCCGTCGACATAACGAGCCCGTTGCCCGTAGAAAATCGGGTCTCAGATAGCGACGGTCGCATGGAGGGCCAGGACCGCCCTTTTATATGCTAGTCCACTACGTAGTAAGGTCAGTAAGTCCCCTCCCCAAGGCAGAAAAGAGAGTTGAGGGAACGGGACAAGTATCCCAAGTATCCGCGCTCCGGGCCAGGGTATACAGGGGGTCCGCTTACCCACCAATCACCATCCCCGTCCCTCCTCCTCCTCATCCCTCATCGTGGCTGACGCGCTCCGTTCACCTGCAGTTGTTCATTGCTATGAGCTATGCTATGACTCCGGTCGAACGTCTTTCGTCTCTTACCACCGGGCAGCAAGAGTGCTCGATATGATATGATATGAGATTCGATTCGGCGTCGCCAGCGTGTTCCATCCCCTCGGGTCCGGTGATTGCTTTTTCCAGTTAACGTACTGGCTGCGCATCCTCGACGTGTCATCCTAGAGCTGCGCAGTATCGTGTATTACCCTGCAGTCGGCGTCTCTCTGTTGTCTGTTGGTGTGCTCTTTGCGCCTCAATCGTCTACAATCCCAATCCCAAGAGTGACTAGCAAGTGCCTCAGTCGCCTGGTTACTCACCTCGCTGATGCAATTTCCTATAGCAAACACTCACCTTGGTCAATTGGGGCCTGTAGACCTGGCGGCGGAGAGCACCTATTCGGTCCATTCATCCCCCACGTCATCTACCAATTCTGCGACCTCGACCGTAGTCTACACCAACTAGGTAGAGTATCTTTCTTCCTATGACTGATATGGAACCAACGCGGACCGAGTGGTCATGATATTGGGCCGCTCTAATTCATCATACCGATTCGGGTCGGTACGACCCCCTTGCCAGCCTCGCTCTTCACGATCACGTCGTATATAATGAACCATCTGGCCGTTTCCAATATGACGGCGATATATCCTTTGGTATCACGCTCGTTTCACACCCACCCACTACCACCCTCATCACCACCACTCCATGTCTCCCCCGACAGAGCGTTTCGTGAAGCTTTCGATCGAGAGCATGCCGCCCACGACCCGTCTCCAAAGCCGACTGCGGCAGCTTGAGGTTGACGTCGATGTCGAAGCCGAAGTTGGAGTTGGAGTTGGAGTTGAAGCTGGAGAAGACGACTCGTCGACAAGTTCCTCGTCCGATCCGGATTCCGAGCCGGACTTCGACGTCGACGAGGACGAGGAGGTCATGGTGTCGCCGTCGCGGCTCAAGTACTCGCTCGACCTGCTGGACGACGACACGCGGGACGGCGTCGTCAAGGCCACCGAGATCCCCTCGCAGTTCACGCTGCGCGGCTGCCAACCCGGGGACCAGCGCTGCCTGTTTCTCATCACGGAGCCGGTGGAGTACACCGTCCGGACGGGCTCGGAGGAGAGCGGCTACGGCGTGCCGAGCTGCACCTGCGACGATGGCGGCGCGTCCTCGCCCTGCCGCCACATCCTCTGGCTGTTCGACCAGGTTACCAGCCAGGTCCTAGGTCCTCGGGAAGATCCCTACACACTCACGCGGCACGGGTACCCGGCGGAGCTCGGCAACCCCTACGACGCCATCGCCGACTTCCACCTCGACATGCTCGCCGACACTCTGCACTGCGACATCGTCGGCCAGTCGGCAGATCCAAATCCCCGGCGGGTCCGGGAGACGCGCGACATCCTCGCGTCCCTGAACGAGGTGCCCGCCGACGAGTACCGTCCGGATCTCTTCGCCAGTTACAGCAACAGCAACAATAACAACGACGGCAACACCAGACCGCGGAAGCGCAAGCGGGCCGTCGTGCGCGGCGACCTCGAGAAGACCATCTTCCGCATGCTCCTCCGCAACGACGACTTCTTCCACTCCTTCCTGTCGGCCATGTCGGCGCGCGCCGACGAGCGCAACGAGATGCGGTTCCGCGGGCTCCAACTACGTGCCGAGGCCGCCCTAGCCGGACTAAGGCGGTACGCGGACAACGACCCGTCATCATCGTCATCATCACAAAACGCCGGCCGGCCCAAGGACGTCGAGTGGTGCGCCGCGCACCTCGAGGCCGTCACCCGCCAGCTCCGCGCCGCCATTCACACCACGGACCGCCCGCTGTCGCCGCGCGAGCTCCGCGCCGCCGCCCGCGCCGCCGTCTACGTGCTCGAGCAGGTCGTGCTACATCACAACCGCGACGTCGGGCCCCCCGCCGAGAGACGTAACCTGTACCGGCGGCTCGTCGGCGGCGCGCGCGATGATGACGATGATGATTTCGCCGTCGACGTGCTGGCCTCGATCCCGCCCGAGGTGCTCGCGCCCTGGGCTGATGAGTTAGCTGCTGTCGAGCGCAGGGTGGCCGAGTACGGCGCGCCGGCGACGTATCTCGCGAGACTGCGGTCGCTGCTCGGTCGCTCGAGGGCGCGGGGCGCCGCCGTGGCCGGGTCGAAGCGTGGGAGTCCGGCGCAGGCGCCGGATCGACGGGTAAAGCGGGCGAGATAAGCGCGATGTGCAGCTGTGCTGTGCTGTGCTGTGCTGTGCTCATCTTGATCTCGCTTCTTGCGCGCGAGTGTATTATTCTACCTGCGAGCAGGGACTCGCCTTTACGAAATCACGTATAAGGGACACGGAGTTTTTGTGTTGCTTTATTTTTACTTCTACCCATTCTTACGACGGTCGTTTTCTATTCCCTTCTCCAGGAGAGAGGGGGAAGGAGAAAGGCCTCGATTATCTTCTCTTCTCGCCTTTCATTTTTCTCCATTTTTTACAGCTGTAAGGGATCTGGCTTTGATAGCATAAGGTTACCTTTTTTTTATCTTCCTTTGTTTTCCTGAAAATTATCATCACTATCTAGATTGGCAATTCTCACGATACAGTGTTATGTCGAAAAGAAAAGAAAAACAGGCATGTATACAGATAAATGGTATTCAGCAATGAAAATCTCATATAGTAATTGTCATACATTATATTCTACATATTACAAATGGTCTTGCTCTAACTGCACTATCAATCCTCGCTGTCTTGTTGATAATGAGACTTAGGTGAATATGTCACCATTATCTTAGGACTTATATATTGATGAAGAACAGGCCACAGTCCCAGTTTAACACGTAATCTCTGCCTTAAACCTCCTAATCTTCACCGAGCATACATCTGTCTCGTACTCAGCGGCCAACTGTCCGAATATACGCCCTCCCTGCCTCCCTCCTCCTTCTAGTCACCGAGTCTCCCCTGAATCTCGCATCCTCGTCACTAACCACATCCCATATCCACGCCCATCGTCCGTGACCCGGCCTCCAAGGACGTAGTCACGGTCTATGTAATCAAACTAGCCGCGCATATCTCCATACTCGCCCCTTTAATCCCCCCCTATTCACCGCGTAACCTAGAAGACCACACCGAGTCTTCCAAACCGGGAAAACTCGTTGGTCTCACTCACACGTTACCTATCTCCCCCCTCCCTCCCCTGGTAATACCCAGGAACGAACCCTAATTTCCCGGACCGTGATCCGCAACCGCCGCCCCTCAAAATCTGACCGCTGGGCCGGACCCGGGTCCCGGCCTGGTGTGTGCTGTACCCCGTAATCTTACCTGGCTGCGTGCGCCTCATTCTTGCTTTCGGGTATCTGTCTCGTCTCGTATCGGATGTAACCGGAGAATACGTGAGTTGTGGATGAAGTGAGGGTTGAGGTTAGGCTAGACAGTCAATTTGAGACAACCGCCCGCGGTTGCAGAGTAATATAAAGGGAAGGGGGGGGATAAAACATAACCTGGGGGCAGTTTATACTAGAATGAGTTACACTAGAATGAAGTTCTGAAGGATAGTACCTGTGGGCGTTCTTTAAATATTTCAGTATACGGTGGCGGCGGGACCGACGGCGCCAATGCGATGCGATGCTGGCTCGTGATGGCCTCAAATACCGGCCCAGATCCCACATTACAGGGCGAACTGCAAACAACACAGAAAATGGACACCTACTTGCATGCCCATATCCATATCATTTGGGGAGGCCAGATCAACTGTTTCAGATTCCACATAGATCTCAGTTTTCTTCTATCTTCTGAACGTTACTTCGCATTTGCCTCATCGGCGACTATTATTCGGGGTATATCCAACTCTATGTTTCTTAAACCCGCCCCCATAAGCACGTAATAACCTCATCACGACCTCGGTCGACCCCGATGCAGCCCAATGCCATTGCAACCAGTGCCAATGCAATGATACCGTGATATATCCCAGATTCCCAGGTTTTTTAAAACCCCGACCCAACAGTCATAACAACCTCACCACCAACCATGATGTTTAAATCCGTCTTTCCTTCTATAAACCTCCCGCCTGTAATGCAAAGAATCCCTCCCTTTTCTAATTTCGCTCGCCCCGTGCTAATCCCAGAAACAAACCTTAACTGGCCCCTATTATGCATATACGTGCATATCAAACAGGCCCGACTATATACGAGTTCGCCTGACTCCTCCCTCCCTCACTCCCTCCCTTATCTAGGGCGCAACGCCAATATCAGCCCCGCCTCGGGCCTCGACCTCCTCCCTCGCCCGCACGTTGGCGACGGCGCTCTGCAGCGCGCTCGTCAGGTCGACGTGGAACAGCGGGCGGTTGAGCCCGTGCACCACGACCCTTCTAGGCTCGACGGCCTTCCCGAACTCGGGCGCCCTGCTCTTCTGCGCCGAGGCCGCGGACTGCGTGACGCTCGACGCGACGCTGGGGCCGGGAGGCGTATCCCGGCCCAGCGACGACGGGCCGTCCGGTTTGGCGCCGCTAGTGGTAGTAATAGGCTGTAACTGCTGCGTCTGCTCCTTCTCGTTGGCCTCCTGCTCGGCCGCCGCCGCCGCCGAGTCCGCGCCGCCGATCTCCGCGACGCTGAAGAGGGACTTCCAGCGCGAGTGCAGGCCGTCGGGCCTCGGGGTCGGGTACCCGAAGCCGGCGGAGACGAGGGCGCGCTTGGTCCAGCGGTTGTTGATGCAGGCGAAGTGCCAGTCGACCACCTCGGGCGCCGTGTACCCGTCCAGCTGGTTGCGCACGTCGATAAGCTGCTGCACCGACGTCACGTCGACGTTGTTGACGGAGCTGAGGTCCAGGATGATGGCCTTGAGCGTCGGAAGCGAGGCGTCCTCCCGCTGGCCCTTTCTGGGGCCCGGGTTGTTCCACGGGCGGTCGCCGGCGCGCTCGTACGTGTCTGTCTTGGTGCGCCGCGTGTGCGCGGAGATGTGGCTTCCGAGATAGTCGAGGGTGTGGCTGGCGCTGGGGTAGTTGAATCCTTCGGAGAAGCGGTAGATGAAGATACCCGGGTAGGGGCTGGAAATCTCGACGTCTGGGTTGGAGCCGTCGCCGTGATCGATCGGTAGGAAAACGTTGCGGGTGGGCGGGGATAGGCTACCATCCGTAGCTTCGAAGGTCCCGTACTCGCCCACTACGTTGTTGTTGTTTCCGATGAGGTGGTCGCCAAGTACTGAGTGTACTTGAACCCTACCGAGGAACCTGCCGCGCGATTTCAGGACGCGGAACATAAACACGGCGAACGAGATACAGATCGTAGCGTATATTCCGTTCTCGATACTCGAGAAGACGGTAATAATGACACCGATGAAGAAGATGAGAACTTCGATCGGCGACACTCTCCAGAATTTGTAGAGCGTATTTGGTGGCGTGATGAGATCTCCGACGGCGTGGATGATGACGGCAGCAAGGGACGCGGATGAGATGTAGAAGAAGACGGCCGTGAGCGCATAGATGGCCAGAAGTACCACGAGCGCCGTGATAACACCAGCAAAGGGAGTTCGCACACCAGCTTTTGACTTAATCGCCGTACGACTGAAGGAGCCCGTAGATGGAAATCCGCCGAGGAAGGGTGCGAGTACGTTGGTGACGCCTATGGCAACCATCTCCTGCGATGGATTGATGGTGTAGTTGTTAACACGACCGAATGATTTTGAGATTGCGATATGTTCGATGAGTAGAACAATAACGGTTGCCGGCAGCTCACCAACGAATGAACTGATTATGTCTGAATTTATTGTAGGGACTGCGGCGTGCTGGAAACCTCGAGGGACATTTCCAAGGATGGCGAAGGCTGGATTGTTGCGACGGTGCATGTTAACTAGCCAACTAATCATCGTGTATAACAAAATGACGAAGACCGCCCTCAATGTTGAGAGGAAGAAGAATAGCTTGTGGTGACTGGGGAACTTCTTAGCCGCCCATGTGCACGAAAATCGGATCGCATACAGCATTGTAAGGGCAGTCAATCCCATGGCTGCATTTAGATCCGTCTTTCCGAGGTTCTTTAGAGTGTTAATGATCACCAGATACGTCGAATCCCTCGTAGAGAACCCCGAGATGCCCATCAATGTAGGAACTTGACCGGCAGCGATGCTGATGGCAGATCCGGTCATGAAAGCAGCAAGTGACACCAGAGGTATCAACTCGACGATCCACCCGCATCGAATCAGACCGATGAAAAGCACGATAGCGCCAGAAATCAGAGCAAGCGCACTTGCGATGATCCAAGGAGTATCTTCGTATTGAGGATATTTCTCGATCACCTTTGCAACAACGCTACCGGTAACGGTGGATACGACAGCAACGGGCTATTGTTGGTTAGCAATATATTTCAGAATTCCCACATGACTCAACTTCAACTTACCCCAATCGTGATGTCTTTTGAGGTTGCGAAGAACCAGTACAGTAGAACACCCATAAACGACGAATATAGACCAAATTGAACGGGAAGGTTGGCTAGTTTGGCGTAGGCCATGCCCTGGGGTACAACGACCGCACCGATAGTTATACCTTAAGCAACGTCAGTAAAGGATTTTCCTAAGTTGATTTCGGGTTGAGTTGCGTACCTGCAACGAGATCGCCGAGGAACCACTGTAAGTTGTAAAAGCCGATCCAAGATAAAAAGGGGAAGAGAGATCGGAAGTAATTAGCTATGTCCCGTCCGGACGGCGTTATTTCTGATAGCCATTCTCCGCTCGTAGGTTGTTGCTCGACGAAGCTATCAGCAGTTTGTATGGAAAATACTGATTCTCCTCTGGTTACGTTATCCACGTCTGGGTCGTCGAGTTTGATACCCAAGACTTTTGCCAATTTTTGACCAATCTGCCTCGAAACAGGCATTTCGGCGATGCTGTTGTGACGACGAAATAAGAAGAGGTAGGACTCAGTCGGCCGGGGGTTGGCAAGGTGTAAAGGTAAAGCTATACACTTGAAATCGATACCTTGAGTATACCTGATATCCAACGACGATGGCGAGCCGGCCTAGGAAATCCCCCCTTCAACTGTGGTTATAAAATAATGCAGACGTCCATCAGACACAGGTTAGACCGGATGAAAAGAAAAGGGCAGCTGTGAAGAAGCTGCAGGTTATCGCCAACAGACGAGGATGATGAGAGCTCTGATTTAACAAGTAGAGTTTACAATGAGTTGTCGAGAAACCGTGTAACAGTCCAGTATAAGATGGGATAGTAACACAACAACTCGGTCAATCAAAGGGATTTTCGGAACCCGGCCAAATGTTGCTATTTTCGTCGCGGTAGTCGAGTCAGGGTTGTTACCTTAACTGTTGAGGTTTGTTTGCTACAAAGTGTCGTTGCTGCAGGTTCGAGGGGGCGTCTTGCTAGATAAGTTGGGTATAAAAAGAGGTAATCGAATAAGAGGTAAAATATCAAATTATTGGCATAGGAAGAACTGGAAACTGGCTGAGTCGTAGTACGTAGTCTCAGTGGGTACTCCTTAAGATGGGGATCTCAAGATCTTAGATGGCTACCGACAGAACTGGCGGATCGGGACGCAATCCTGGCAGATTACAAGAGAGAGATCTATGCATGGGGACATACAATTATAGGTTAAATTGAGACGAGGGCTATATTATGGAGAAGAGATAATGGTGGCAGCCATGATCAGTAGGTAATAGCCAGCAGTTTGCTGATATACACAACTATCCGGAAGCTCTGCGGATTGGCTAGACCTCCGATGGTGCAATCCGAGTTATACCGTTCGTAGCTTAGCGGCCGGGCTTGGTATAACTGAAGTAGATAGGCTTCTTGCACTTCTTATAGAATTGCAATAGACTAAAGCAACGGCTTCCTTTCAGTACCCGCTCGTGACGACTTCTATTTCCCCGATGCGACACGAAGGGGTAGAGAGTCGGTAGTTGGGGTACGCAAAGAGCGCGGCATATGTACCTAGACAGGTAGGTTGGCCTCTTTTGCAAATTAGGTGTTGTAATGGAAATGGACAAGCACATGGAGAACATAGAAAAGACAAAAAGTGGCAGCTTTTAAAAGTGGACAAACCGTATTAGGCAAGGAGATAGCCTCTGCAGCCAATTACGACGCTTGAAAGTGCTGTCGGTGGCCCTAGCGTAGATGACGCGATCTGAACTTTGTTTGATGCCATCAATAAATCTCAGCTTACCCCCATGGAAGCGGAGAAAGAGACATCTCAGTTGTCTACATCTGTAAGTAAGGTAGTAGTTTATTATGTCATGACGGGAATGACCACGAGTTAGTTTTACACGAGATATTGACTGGTGCCGATCTATCGGAAACTTGATGGTTTACCAGTCCGGAGAACCGGAGGACGAGAGACGCGAAGCCGATCCACCTATCTATCCACCTGGCTTACGAATTTTTGAAAAGACTTCGTCGCCCTCTCTGTCGCACAGGAAATTTATTTGGTGTTATACTCCGTAATCAGATACTCATTTTAATGCCGGGTGGTCGAGGGGGCAGTGACGAGCACCTCGACTCTATGAGTTTACGTGTCCACGTTCTAGATCACTCTTTAGTATCTAATATGTACCTAAAGTATGCAATTGGGGAAGTTAGATTATTATAACTGCGAAATCAACTCCTTAATGTCGAAGAGGATCGATTCAAGAGGGACAGGTAGGTAGGTAGGTAGGTTACCTTAGGTATATAACCACCAGGTGATTAAGGGCCCACGAGAGCGATATGCTAGTTACTGAGGTACCTAGGTAGGTATGGAAAAGGCGAGAGAGGTAACCTCGGATCTCACAGATGACAAGCATCAGATAGATGCAGCACGATGTACGATGGTGTACCTGCAGGCTCCGGGCTCCGGGGTCAATAACAACGGGCAATTCTAGACCAATCCCAACCACAGCTGGAAGAGGTCAAGAGGCCGCCGACAGCCTACCTATTACAGACCCAGCATCTCACTGCAACGTTGGGTCAAGCAGGTAAGATAGTTTCCGGTGCTCAAATCTGCAATGGCCTATGTCAGTGTAGGTTTTTTTTGTTTCCAATTTCCCGAAACAGGAGGTTTGGAAGAAAAAAAAGAAAGATGATCGATAACATCGCACGTGAAAATTCCCAAGTTAAAGCTGATGCGAGTAGAACGCGTTCCAGTGCAGAAAAGGAGGGGCTGTTGGGTGGTACCTGAGTACCCCAGCACTAACCCCAGCCAATCAGCCCAACCAGCCGACTATTTTTCGTGCCTTGTTTTTACGCCCTAAGTGACTAGGTTAAGTGATCGTCGCATCGAACAACACGCCGACATGCTCCATCGTCCTCGTCCTCGACGATAGCCTCAATTCTCGTTATATCCGCAATTGCTACATGCTACAGCTGCCACTCCATACCTCGCCAGTCGAACATGTCTAGCCCCTCGCGGGACCCCCTCCCGCCTGCAGTGCAGCAGCACTCGCAACCCTTCAGCACCATCACAGCTACCAACTTTACCACCCAGCTCCACGCGCCTCCCTCGCCTCACACGCATCGAGTTCTGCGCAAGCTGCAATCCGCGCACAACCTCGGCGCCGCCGCTCGAAACCCGAGTCAGAACTCGTTGATATCCCAGCAGATCCTGCAAGAAAACACCCCGTCGCCCTCGCTGCGCGGCGCCCTCAACCGATCGCCCCAGCGAAACAGAGCCAACTCCGATGCCGCGACGCCGCCGTCCGTCCCGTCCGTGTTTCCGAACAACATCTTGATGTCGCTGAGCAACAAGCGAACGGCGTTGAGCCGAGGATTGCGAGCCGTAGACACGATGTCCCTGGACAGGCTGATTAGAGAAGGACCTCCCGATGGAGATGTAGAAGCCGCCTTGGAGAGCGCGCGTCTGAAGGTGTTGGACCAGGGAATTAGAAGCGATAGTGACGGCATGGTGCGATTAACTCGATAACTAAATCCTGTGGCGAGCGACTGGAGCTAACATCAATTTATCAGTCCCGAACCAGAATCTACGTCTGGCTCATATTCCTCGACGCGCCGATCCTCAACACGGACGAGTACCTCGGACTCATCCACCGAGGCGCGTCTCCAGCCTATTCCAAGATCCGAAACGACACCTTCCGAACTTTGACCACCGATCCCCTCTTTCGCCGCCGCGTTAGCGAAGCGAGCTTGATCCGTCTCCTCAACGCCATTGCCTGGAAGCTGCACGACGCAAAGGAAGAGCGTCGTCCGTCGAGTAGCCGGCAGTCTCTTGTCCCCGCTGATAGCGTCAGCAGCTCTCGCAGCGATGTCTCGCAGACGGACACCTCTTCCTCAGCCGCCAAGAACCGCGCCCGCGCCCTGACCCTCACGACGGAAAGTTCAGATACGACCGCGTCGGAGCCGGGAACCTACGTGCAGGGCATGAACGTGCTTGCCGCGCCGTTCCTCTACGCTGCTCGGAGCGAAGTCGAAGCCTTCTCGGCTTTTCTCACGCTCCTGACTAAGGAATGTCCCGGATATATCCGAGGAGCAATGGATGGTGTCCATCGTGGACTAGCACTAGTCGACAAGGTGCTGGCGATCGTAGATCCGAGACTGAGCTCTTACTTGACCACCAAAGGCCTGTCGGCGGAGATCTACGCATTCCCGTCGGTCCTTACGCTCTGCGCCTGCACTCCTCCTCTACCGGAAGTGCTGCGACACTGGGATTTCCTCTTTGCGTACGGACCGCACTTGAACATCCTGTGCATCGTCGCGCAGCTCGTCATGATGCGCACCGAGCTGCTCACTTCTATCAAGTTCGTACCAGATATGCCTCCCCCATACAAAAATTTACTAGAATAAGGTGCTAACAGAAAAAAAAAATAGTCCTAATAAACTCCTCCGATCCTTCCCGGCCCTGCGAGCAGAGCAGGTTAAGCGAACTGCGCTGGCCATTATTAAGATGATTCCCGATGACGTGTACGCGGAGATCGTGAAGCACGCTCTCTAAATCTCCTCCTATATCTCGGCAAACCCACAACCTACTTCTTCTCATCATGACGATACGGCAAACTCGGACTTTCCCACAGATTCCCCTTTGTAACAATAACCTACGATATTTCGACAGGAGCCGGGGATTTCACAGCCCAATGCTATCCGAAGAAAACTAACAGGGTCGACGACTTGGTTTCAAGAGAAACAGCCTCAAATGATGATATTGGCATTAGGTGCCTAGAAGTTTCTCACACGAGCTCACCTAGGCTTTCTTTTCCTATGTAAGCTCCTCTCCTCTTGCATACGCAAACGGTTGCATACCCATCCAAGGAAAAAGGAAAAAAGAAGAAGAAGGAAAAAATCCCTGTACTGTATTCTTATGACCATGGACGACGGGAGACACAAAAAAGAGGCTCATGGGGGTCATGACGTTACGAACTTGAATGTTTATTTTACGAACGGAAAAAAACAGGGGTTTATTATAGATGCTCTGGCGGGTAATGATGCTCAAATGAATTCTAATAATTGGCACGCCTCTTGCGTGCTGTGGCACTTGACGTTGGTTTTGATTTTGATATGTGATTTGAATTTATAAGAGTGGCAATCTTGATGCCTCGTGACAGCCTAGAAGACCGAGGCAGGGAAGGTTGCCATATCAAGCGATGAAGGAAGGGCAGCAAGGCTAAGCATAGGAGGTCTGTATTGCTATAGGTAACTCATGGGATAACACTTATGATTCTGCCCAGATGAAAGGGACTGAGAACTCAACACACTTATTGACAAAATCATGACAGGAGGTACAAGAATTTCGAAGAGTCTGGTCGACCGGACATATCTACGGCATGTCGAAGTCACGAAACACCAACAGAATTAATTCTTTAACTGGTAAAATTTCTACTACATACTCCGCAAGTCTAAAACCGGCAACGATATAATCTACAAAATATACAACAGGGGTATGGGTCTTTTGGTATACTCACCGGGGATTTCGCATTACTTCTGTATTTCGTACCATGAACAAATTTTTTGCAAATCATGTCGCATCTTTGTAATCAAAGTGAAGAAATAACTTTTGTGAAGCCCTCGTAAACGCCGTCATAAAGCCCTCGGCCAGTCTTTTCGTGAGCAGCTTGGTCCCCTCCGAGATGCTCGGTATGAACATAAGGAGGTTCATACCAACTTTACACGCCGACTGTACTTAAGAAGCCCTCATAGCCCACGGAGGAAAAGCCGAGTTAATGAGCAAATACTATACGTGAAAACCCGCGCACACCGTTGATGATCTGCAGATATTTATGTGCGATCGGTGTAGATGTAAGAAACCCTCGAGCCCTCAGAACCCACATGGAGGTTTGGAACCCTCCGATCAAGCCCACAGGTCGCATCGCAGCTTCTTTTAAGAAGCTAAGCCCTCGAAGCCCATGATCCTTCAGGAGAGAAATCACGGGAACTTAAGCCGACTAACCCACCAAGCCAACCATCATGTGTTTCGAAGTAACCCTCAAGAATAATCCAAGTGCGGCTACGTCACTTTTAAAAAGTGATCTTCTTGCCCTCAAACTTCTGCACGCCACCCCGAGCAGACGCACCGAAGCCTCCCCGGCCACCGCCACGTCCACCACCGCCACGGCCTCCGAAGCCGCCACCACCACCACCACGTCCGAAACCACCACGGCCACCACCTCGGCCGCCACCACGACCTCCGAAGCCACCACCGCCACGGCCACCACCGCCGTTACCATCACGAGGCGGTCTCTGGCTGGCGAAGTCAAGACGAACAGCGCGAGCTCCACGACCCTCGCCAATGTACGAGCCATTGGAGGTGTTGAATACACTCTTGGCATCCTCAACCGAGTTGAAGGTCACGTAGCCGAAACCCTTGCGGTTTCCAGACTCGCTATGACGATGTTAGTATTGGGATCAAGTAGCGACAGAGGTATGGTACTCACGGATCAGTAGGTAGTCGGATACTCTTGACTTCGGCAACCTCGCCGAAGAATGCAGTAACCATGTCCTCATCGGCATCAAAGGGAAGGTTGCCGACGAACAAGGTGTCACTCTCAGGGCTGACAGTGTCTCCGTGTTGTTGGGCACGGTTGTTGGCACGAGCATTGGGTGTGGCATCCTCAGCAGAACGGGGCTTGGAGGGATCGAGTCTCAGACCACGGCCCTCGAGCTCGAAACCGTTCATCTTCTCAAAGGCAGCCTTGGCACCCTCGTGGGATGAGAAGTCTACATAGCCGAAACCACGCGAGCGTTGCATGGCCTTGTCGGTAACGACGCGAGCGTTGGTCAGATCAGCGCAATCCTTGAATGCCTCGTACAGGATGTCGTCATCGACACCCCAGCCTAGGTTGCCGACGAAGAGAGTAGTGTACTCTTCCTCAGAAGGAGTGTCGGTCTTGGTCTTCTTGAACGGAGTGGCAGCCTCCTCTTCGGCCTTACGCTTCTTGGGTTGCTCGGCAGGCTTCTCGGCCTCCTCAGAGTCATCCTCGCTGGAGTCGTCCGAATCATCAGCGTCCTTTTCTTCGTCCGAGTCGCTCGAGTCAGAGTCAGAGTCGTCAGCAGGCTAAAGTTGATGTTAGCTAAGTGTCATTGGGAGTATTGATGGTTGACTAGTCTACATACCTTTGCCTTGCCATTGGCCTTCACTTCGGGGGCCTTAGCAGGCTTAACTGCGGCGCCCTCATCCTCATCATCGCTGCTATCCTCGCTGTCCTCCTCGGCGTCGTCAGAATCAGAAGAGTCCGAGGATTCAGCCTTAGCGGCCTTGGCCTTGCCATTGGTGGCTGCTTTGCCGTTAGTCTTGGGGGCGGGCTTCTTCTCCTCCTCGGACTCGGAGGAGTCTGAGTCGGAATCAGATGCGGAAGCCTCAGACTCGGAGTCGTCAGAAGCAGAGTCGGACTCAGACTCAGACTCAGGCTCGGGCTTCTTCTTCTTGCTTGACTTGGTCTCCTTGGTCAAGGCAACCTTGGCCTTCGCAGCGACATCCTTGGCGAGCACCTTGGACTTGGCCTTGGGGCTGTCGGTGGCCTTGGTAACACCGGCGTTCTTGACGGTGGTGAGGGGGTTGGCAGACTTGCTACCCTTGGCAGCTTTGCCGCTGGCTTGCTTGGTCTTGCCCATTGTAATGATAGGATTGAATTAATTGACCTGAAGTAATAACGAAGTCAAGGAATGTTGGAGATGAAAGAAAGTCTTGGAAGGAAGGTGGGTGGGAAGGGTAGGAGCTTTTATGTTAACAGCTCCAAAGGTGGTTGGATCAAGCCGTTAAAGAAAAAAAAAACTTCGAGGGGACTAGGCGGCAACTAGCGGGGACCCTTACAAAAATTTCTATTTGCCGGTGGAGCAATGGAGCAAACCATTCGCAATCGGTGGGCGGTGAAGATTAGCGCGGACTGATAGCGCGGACTGATAGCACAGACCCGTTGGAGATGCAGATTCCTCAGGTACGAAGGTACAAAGTATATCATCGAAGTCCACGTGACCTTGCCAGCTTGAAGCAATGGATACAGGGATGCGATGCTTAATGGATGCCGCATTGCGAAATTCGTGGCCGCCTTAGAATCGACCTCAGGTACGCGACAACACTGATTGTTCGTCAGTTGGCAACTGCTTTTGATTAAGCGAAAACACACCCCAACCGAATCATCGCAACCAGCAATCCTCCCATCACAATGCCGACCCCCGAATCCGAAGCTTTCCTGGCCAAGAAGCCGACCGTCCCTCCCACCTTCGACGGTGTCGACTACGAGGACAACAAGCGATTGAAACAGGCTCAGGACGCCATCATCAGGGAACAATGGGTACAGGTCATGATGGGACGGCTGATCCGGGAGGAACTGGGCAAATGCTACTACCGCGAGGGTGTTAACCACCTAGAGAAGTGCGGTCCCCTACGAGGTGAGCCCATCGCCCAGTGTTCCGGATTCCCCTGGTTTTCTTAGCGGCGATATCGACATATTCACAGGCGATTTATTTATTTTAATACGACAGTCATATCAGCTCGACCGGAGGAGACTAACGTTGGAATAGAAAAATACCTCCAGATGCTCAAGGACCACCGAGTCCGGGGCTACCTATTCCAACAGCAGAACTACATCCCCAAGCAGTAGACAAAATACGGGCAGTGTATGTAGGAGTAAAGTCTTGCTGGATTATCAATGGCATTGTAGCGAGACCAAGGCACACCAGCTGCGAGGGCTATCGACTTCGAATAGAGCTTTCTATAAGAGGCCCAAAAATGGTGCAGCGCATACCTGCATCCATTCATGCCGTCCATACCCATGTATTGTACATAAGCAGGAGTTCTACGTGTCGAGGACACAGAATCAATCCAGACCCAATTGGATTATTACATATTGTCTACGTAAACCAGTGAAATATTTTCTTAGTATCCGTAGAGAATTGTTCAGGTTAATCAAAGCTCGAGGTGCTGAGAGCTACCGAAATTCTGAGGTCCCATCCGTCGTCCAATTGGCATCGGCGAAAACTAATCCAAAGCTCCGACCGCCCATACAAAATTTCTGGAGCTTCAACACCACCTGGACACTCTCTCCCGTCTCGAACTCGAAATCAGCGACAGCAACATCAACATTCCTCCGTCGCCCACCGCACTCGACAGCCATGATCTGCCAGCGGTGTCTCAAGCGGGCGTCGGCGCTCAGCTCGCGCATACCACAAATACCACTTGCCAAACCCACACCCTGGTTCGCCCTCCGACCCTTCTCCAATACGATATCGCGCCGGTCCTCCAACCCAGCACCCGAGCCGCCTCCGCCGGGCACGGCCGAGTCGCCCGTCTTCAGCACGCCGCTGGGCGACGTCCCCACCGAGGATAAGCCCGTCTTGTCGGCGTGTCCCGAGGGCACGGTGCTGGCGGGGCTCAACTACTTCAAGAACCAGACGGACCCCGTCGCGCTGCCGGACGATGCGTACCCGACGTGGCTGTGGAAGTGTCTGGAGGTGCAGAAGAAGGCGGACGACGGCGCCGACGAAGACGCCGGCGACGAGTTCTGTAGGTCTTAACAACACAACACAACACAATTGCTTGCCCTCCCTACGCTTTCCCCTCTTCCTCATTCTACTCAGCTTTTCCACATATTCCAACTCCCAACTCCCAACTCCCAACTCCACCTCGAGGATCACCTAAAGCTAACCACCCCCACCCCCCTAGCAAAATCCAAGAAACAGCGACGTCTAGCGGCCAAACGCCAGCGGGCCCTCGAGGCCCGGCTCCTCGCCGAGGGCAACATCGAGGCGCTCGCGCCCAAGATCCCGCTGCAGCACCAGAGCATCAACCTGCCGGCGAACGAGGAGGGGACGACGGCGGGGGTGCTGGCGGCGCAGGCGGCGCGGGAGCAGCTGCGCAAGTCCATGCGCAAGGAGCGGAAGGCCAAGATCAAGGAGAGCAACTACTTGAAGAGCATGTAAGGCGGGGGAGGTTGTTGCGGTTGACTGACTGGCTGGCTGGGTGGTTTGCTTGCTTGGTCGGTGAGAGGTAGATAGGGGCAGTGCTTTCGAGTACCTAACCTAGGGCACAGACACCACTCAAAGAAAAGTGTGGAGGCTTTCAAGTGAGTGCTTATATGTGTGGCGAGGCTTGACATATATGGCCTTGCGGTTCGAGATGTATTATACTCGCTTAGATCTGTACACCAAAATTTACGACGCCGAAAGTAAGATGCCACTCCTTGTATTATAGGAACTAGCAAGGGGCTATATGTCGTAATTATTTAAGGAATCTAGTAGACCAAATACGATATCGTATTGTTGGACTTGATTTTTGTCGCTTTTATTTCCACTCAATAACTAGAAGTACGCCGAAGGCCCGTCGTCACAAATATTGTAGAACCAGAGTCTGATTTGTGAAGATATTTTTGTATACCTGCTGTCTTAATCCTTAATCCTCGCTTTCTAAGGGTATCATTTCCGCGCGTCCGTTATGCAATGAAACAGCACCCCCATCCGCACGCTCAACAATGATCGAGGCCCCTTGGAGGCTCGCATGTAGCGCGCGGGCCGCAAAATTTCCACAAGATACATCACATAATACAAAGGCAAGGCCTCATGCCATCTCGACCGGCAAACCTCTTCTCCTAAAAAAACCGGTATGTCCAAGTTCTTAATCCTCCTCCGTCAAGCCGAGCGCGGCTTTCTTGATAGAAATCTCCTTCTCGAGACTCGTCTTCGTCGAAAGCAGTCGTTTCTTGAGAATCGGCATGGTAACTTCGGTGAGTTGACGTTTCGTGTCCTCATACTGCCGCTGGAGATGCTCGAGCTCGGCAATCTTCTCCTTGCGTTCGCGCTCGGCAGTTAGCTGCTCATCGTCCATCTCTTCGTCATCGTCTTCATCGTCGTCTTCATCATCTTCGTCTTCCTCTGACATGATCTCCTCCGCTGCGCCCGCGGGAGTAGCCATATCATCGGCCGTCGGAGTTGGTGCCTCGAGTTTCACGGCCGGCGTGGCAACAGTAGGCTCTTCCTCTTCTTCCAGTAATCCTTCGGCAAGTTCCGCTTCCATGGCGGCCAACATCTCATCGTCCTCTTCTTCTTCGGCATCCTCCATTGGAAGGTCACCGAAGTAATCTTGCTCAGCTTCGCCGTCGGCATCCTCTTCATCATCAGAGTACACATCGCCGTCCTCATCTTGTAAGAACTCGACATGCGACTCTAATGCAGCTGCGTCGTCCTCGAGCAACTTAGAAACAACTTCAGCGCTGCTTTGCCATTGCTTTTCCGAAAGTGTCTTCCGGAAGCGCCGATGGACTGCGTCGTGCATGGGTGGAGTTATACCATGGGGCCACTTATGTTCGTACTTAAGGACCATAGGTGGAAGCGGAATACTCCTCGCCTCGTTCTCGTTCTTCACCTCGGCGAAGCAAAGAAGCATCTCGGTGACGTCGGAATTCTTCATCATATTCTTGCGATCCCATGATTTCATGGCCTCTGTGATGGTGGGAAGATGAACCAGAACGGCTGCGTATAAATGCCCGTTGATAGTTACCATAGCCCGCCGTTGCTTGCCGTCTAGGAACTGCACTCCGAAATCAGCGCCTCCATTCTGTTTGGATACGCCGATGGTGCCTTCAGTTAGGGCCGTATGGAGATACTCCGCCGGTGAACCAGGTAGGACACGCAAGACAAACGTCGACTCTCGAACAGGGTCGTATTCGCGGTCGCTTGCCTCGGAGTCGTAAGCATCGCCAGGATGATGTTCTACGGGTTCTCCTCTCGGCTTGAACTTGATAGAGCTGATGGGGGTGGTGGCACTCATAGCGACAGGGGCTGTTTTGGAGGTAACTTTAATCTTTTTATCGGGTCGGTTCGATTCGTGGCGGCTTAGGGACAAGGGCTGGTCTTCATCGTCGCTGTCGTGGGGGCGCTTCCTTGCCTCAATTAGCTTGGCCGTGGGCTTCGACGTCCTGCCTGCTTTAGACTTGGTAATGCTGGGTGTTAGATTGCCTGATGCGGCAGCTGGCGTGCTCGGCTGGCTGTTGAGCCGGATCTTGATCTTTCGCTTCTCGCCGGACGGAGTAGATGTGCCAACGTCGCCGCTAAAAGAAGATTGCCGGGATTTGGTGTTGAGCTTGAGGATAGGTTTGGGATTGAGGCTGGGGGTCGGATTGTCGGGATTCGATGGAGGCGGCATCTGCTGGGCTGTGTCCAGCTTGAGGGTTGGCTTCACATTTATGGAAGACATGGCGGACGTAGCGCGATGGCGCGAGGTTCGAAATTCGAAGGCTGATGATTAAGTTGGTAGTGTATCGGATTAATCTAAAGCATGGAAGATTAAGAATAAGAGAATCGGATATTTGACTTTGAGACCCCGGCAAGCAGACAACTTGCAAGCAACAGTGCTGGGTTGGGCACGTGTTGTAACTCGTAGCAATTGTTGGTATAGGTATAGGTTTAGGTGATTGGAGATGGAGTTTGAGAGTTGGGATGTTTGGCACCCTCGTCAACGTTGAATGCGCCGAGCTTATCGATAATCGGATATAGGTGAGTCTGGACTCTGCACCTGGCAGCTGCTAGCTCCGGAGCACTTAGGCACAAGCGTGGTAGCGCGTTTCTTGGTACGCGACGCATGGGTGGCACGAATGTGGGGTCTGCGAAAAGTGGTACCTTTCTGTGATTCAGACATGCCGCTGAAACCAGCTCTACAAGTTCGAGTCAAATATGACTCCTATTATGACTCCTATCATATCACCTATTAGGTATAACTAGATGAAAAGATAGGTAGTTGCAACACCTAGGTGTGTACGTAGGTACATAAGGTGTGCAGTGTTATGATGCTACCTAGGTACATGTAATTGATGTACCTAGATCTTATGGACAAGGATTTTTTGCCTTTGGCTATGGCAGGTTACAGGTACCTAAGATAGATATCCACTTTTTCCCGAAAATGTGGACCAGCCTTGCAGCTTTCCTTCTCGGCTTCCTCAACTTTGATCTATGGCTTGGTGCTTCCATGCCAACCACCAACGTCGACTCTGAATAGAAATTTCCAAACACCAGTGGTGAATATGGCCAAAGATGGCACGTAGTTGCTAGGAGCTACCACCCGCCCAGATGGCCAAAGGCCGAACTCGAATTAAACTAGCGACGTGATTAATCTCGATGCCCTTCCGCTCTCTTTGACTTTCTCCCTCTTCAGCTCGGAAGATTACTTCTTCGTAAATAGCAATACGGGATTTCTCAGTCCGATTCCAGTCTTCAGTAATCTCAGTCTCTGCAACAAGCACTCGTTTTTGAGCGATTCCCACCCGCGCTGCATCTTGCGATACGATCCCGCGATCGACTCCTTCATCTCGTCCCTCGATTAGCCTAAGGAATCGCCAGATTTGCCGTCGTCTTTCTTCCTACAGAGATACGATAAGAGGGTAGGAGTGTGACTACTTCGTTTGTAGGCGCTTATACCCCACTTGACTCGCCTAAAGCTGTGCTCTTCCGCTCGTCAACCTTGGGAGCGTTGCTCTGGACGCAAACAACCCTTGTGGTTTCGAGCTTCACAGGTAGGTACACAAACCGATGGTCCAGCGACAATATAAATTGTCCTCGCTCGACGCCTACAAATAAATAGGTTTTTCTTAAAAGCTCGACCACCCAACAATCTTTCTCAGGCTTCTCGCGATTCCTCGAGGTAAGCTTCTACCCGAATTTTGGCGACATTGAACCAAATAAGCCGTTCCCAATTGACTTTTACAATCTTAGAGGTCTAAACATAATCTACAGAAAAGCACTACCATCACGTCTGTCGCTTCGCCGGCAAGCCTCTCTCACAATGTCGTCTCGCAACCAGCAAACTCAGCATCCTCCTACTGCCGATCAGATCCATCTCGCCTTCCTTCGACCGGCTGTCCTTCAGATCTTGCGCGCCCAGGGCTACTACGCAACCACGCCTGGCACCGCCGATACCGTCACCGAGCTCGCGGCTAACTACATGATGGCTATTGTCCAGCGAACTGCGCGACACGCCGAGATCAACAACGAGGTCGGCTATCCTGGAATTCCAGACGTCGTTGACGTACGGATGGCGCTCGAGGACTGTGGTGCCTTCTGGCCGGTACGGGACTTCACAGCAGAAGAAGTTCGTGGAGAGGAGGACACGCAAGGCGTCGATGACTTTATTCACTGGAGCACGGGAAAAAAGAACCAGCGTATTCGCAAGGTAGCTGGCCTCGACAGACCGATCGTGGCAGATGTCGGGGTTGAGGGAGTGGAAGAACAGCACCCGACAGATTTCTTGAATGGTATGACAATCCTACAGATACTCATAAAAAAGATTTGGTCGTATGAGATGCACTAATAAGGTGTAATAGCACTCAAGCGGAAACACAACAAGATGGATGACGATTCTAAGTACTCCGGTACCATTCTTGGCCGCGGCATCGTCGATGGCGAAGTAGCTCTGGAGGGCGGTGATGAGAGCAGTGTCCAGGCGTGGAAACGCGCAAGACACGAGGCTTCGCAGCGTTCACCTGAACCACTCATCGTTGACACCGAGTCTCGACCAGCAAGCTCAGGTTTGAGTTCTCTAGCTGATGAGGACGTAGCCATGATCATGGATTTCAACAATTGAGTCCCAAATCATGAGTCCGAGTTACGAAAAATTGGTCATGACCACAATGCAGTCTTACACTGCTCTCATTCACGATACACGTGGACCGAGGAACGGACATACGTGCTTTGGTGAGTGATACCAAATATCTGTTCTTTAGTTGAACCGCTCCGCTAATTTCATCTAGTTTCCCTTCCCGAAACCCACGGGTTTCTAATCAGAGGAAACATATAGGAGGACCCTTCTGAGGCCTCGTTTACATTGCATAACTTGGGCGTTGGTACTGGGTTTTGCGGTGTTTTGGTGATGCATTGCGAGGATGATACCTACTCTAGTATTAAACGTTGTTTTTACATTATACTCGTGTAACCAAACTACGGTGGAGTTGTGCTTGCAGATGAAGGTGGTCTGTTTGGTCATGGTACCTAATTCTGCCAAAAAAAGGTGGATTGGATTTAAGTATGGATATGTTGTTGTAAGAGTATGGGAGCCCTCCAGTAGGTCCAAGGTATAAAATACCTCCACAGTAATAATCGCACCTTCCTTCCTTATACCTCCCATCTAATACGGACAGACAAAAGGTCGTCCCTAACCTTCACAATAGCTTCAAGTCTCCCAGAGCAACAGACTCTCTTCAAATACCATTAATCCATCAGGTCTCCTATACAATATATACGCCTTTTTTCTATACCCTTCGCAAGACCACCCGGGCTTTGCACACACACTGGTGACCAGCCACCCAAATACCTTCAGTACAACAGTAATAATCTCGTTGACATATACGGATTTAGGGCAGTATAACAAGTAATCTCCATACCCAGGACCGATTAAAAACATAAATAACAACAAGGAGGTTCTTCAGTATCATAGCTTTCGAATAGGGCTTGCAACGCAAGGCTTCAGGTAATTATCATGGATATAAACAAGGGCTTCTAACTGACAATAAACTAGGTGCAAGAGGTAATTTTTTTCGTATTTTCGAAGCACCAGAAGGTGACCAATTAATTATTTAATTATAAGGCCATAATTATACAACATCTAATCACCACAGAGGCGCTTCGTACGTCCTGGACAAAATCACCAAAAAAAGGTAGATTAGATTTAAGTATAGATGTGTTATTATAAAAGTATAAGAGCCCTCCAATAGGTCCAAGATATAAAATACCTCCACAATAATAATCGCACCTTCCTTCCTTGTACCTCCCATCTCTGCCTACTAGGTATCTCACACATAAACTTGCCTTGTACTACCATGGCTACCTCCTAGATACCTAAGGTGCATCAGCAACATAAGCGATATAAGAGGGTGTAAACTGGGAGAGGGTAGGGTTGTTGCCTTTGAGTGGCCTAGCCCGTCAGTCCTCCACGGGGATAGGTATCAAACCCGAGACATTCAATCAGCCACATAATCTTCCCAAGCAGCTTATGAGAGTGAAAAGGCTGAGCGGGGTAAGAAAGCCTTATAAGGTTGACTGCGAGCTTTTATCTCCTCTGCCAACGCAGGCCTTACCATGCTAGAAATCCTAGACATTACCACAAACATAATTTCCTCATCACATTTCCGTTCATAATACCATCATGGCTTCCGATACAGATACAGCTTCCGCGGTCGTAGAAAAACATATGTGCAAACACTGCCAGGTCCCTCTCAAGGTTGAATTCGAGCAGTCGCAATATCCGTTTCGAATTCGATTTCCACATTCGGTTAAGGAAGCCAGAGCTGCAGCTCAGGATGGGTGCCCGATTTTGAGGACGCTCGTACGAAATTATTCTCGCCAAAGCTTGTCGAAGGTTGTTAGGTCGCATCTTCTTCACAGATGCGATTGCTGTGGGGGAGTTTTGTCACGTTTGCGGTATGTGGTCGAGAGTCTAACCTAAGCTCTCGTCCGTTCCGCTTACTCTTTCAAGAAGAGGGCTGGAATTTCCCTAATCAGCCCCCAATGTTGTGCCTCGATAGTGGCGGAGAGCTTAGATTTACCTATAACTTCTATACTTACTCAGGTAAGAACCTTTTTTGTCTTATTACATCGTCATATAGGATCTCTAATGTGAGAAAGGAGACCATGCCGCAACATTGATACCAAGCTTCGATAAAGAAGTAGATACGCCATCTACATTTATAGCAGTAAAAGAGTGGCTCCAAAACTGCCACTGCATATTCAAATTATCTGAACCGAGGCCTTTTCAACCTACTCGTGTGCTGGATATAGGAAATGAAGGCCAAGATCATGTTACGTTAATCGAAACACGCGGAATCATAATTACAAGTTATGCCTGCCTATCATACTGCTGGGGGGGTTCTCAGCCACTGGTCAATTCCACACAACGAAAGCCATCCTCAGACGAGTGGGCAATTTCCATCCATGAGCTACCCAAAACGTTCGAAGACTTTATCAAAACGCTGCGTCGTCTCGATTTCCGATACGCTTGGATCGATAGCCTATGCATCATCCAAGACGATCTCAACGACAAAGAGCGGGAAATAAAGCAGATGCCCAATATTTATAAGAATTCAGACCTGACTTTGTGTGCGTCAACGGCTCATTCATGTAACGAAGGTTTCCTCCAGCCACGTCCCGACTATAGTGAGCACCAACTCCAACTGATCATGCCAAATAACAAGGTTGGAACGCTTCACTTCAATTTCTCCTGGGATGAAATCGATGAAATTGATGAACCGCTCGACACTAGAGCCTGGGCTTTGCAAGAGCGGTTACTCTCTCCTCGTCTACTCGAATATGGACAGAGAACTTCAAGGTGGAGTTGCTCTTGCACAAAAGGATATGGTGGGCATCAGCATTTCCCAACATCCGCTAGGAGTCGGAATGATTCTAAAACAGCATTTTGCCACAACTACATGTTCAATTATCTCAGCCCCCAAGGTATACGAGATATTGCTCAGCGGAAAGACCAGCTCTACGATTGCTGGGAGCGCATCGTTCGCCAGTACACACGCCGCAAGCTAACCTTTCAAGATGACAGGCTTGCTGCGATTGCCGGTGTGGCCAGTGAGCTGCAGGAGAGAACCGGCGTGCCCTACCTTGCTGGATTGTGGGATCACGAAACATTACCATTTTTACTGCTTTGGAGAAATGAATCGCTACCTCATCAACTTGATTCGCGACCCACGATAACATGTGCCCCGTCATGGTCGTGGGCTGCTGTGAACGCGTCCGTAACCTTTTCAGCATTGTATACGGGTAAGAGAGTGGATAAGTCCTTTAGCGTGTTAAGCACGAACGTCTCCGGCGGGTTTGGCATGTCGGCCTCCGGTTCAGTCACTGTGGAAGGGCCTGTCAGAAGAGGCTCGGAGTGGTATAAGGACTGGGATTTCACAAAGTATTCAGAGAAATTTTCTTATCGCGGTTACGGCTACAAACTTGACATATACCCAGACTTCCATGGTGAAATTCTTCAGTTTCAGGACGATATTACTCTAGTTAAGTCCTTAGACCTGAGTTTTATAGTTGTTGTTCATCACCCTCTATGGATCGCTGGATTAATACTATCGAAGAAAGATGAAACAAATCATACAAGGGTGGGACTTTTCGAAATATATGGCGAAGAGTCTTTCATAGCAGACTGGAGCGTGGAAAGACTGACTATTGTTTAGCTACAAATTATCGAATACCAAATTTCAGGTACACTTTCCACTCTGTGAAGTGTATAGGACAGCGCAGTTAGGAACGGGCGGGAAACAAGGCGAGAGAAACCAAACAGCACCTTCAGTACTCTGGGTAGCTCTTGATTCTTGATTAAAATCTCAAGCTGAGATATTTCGTGAGGTAAATTTGACTTGTCAAGTTCCTTGGTTTCATATCATAGTCACTGGTAGTCTAAACCGCCCCCTTTTTATATATGCCTTTAAAAGAATTGCACAGCGCCATTTATCTGTTGCGTGGACCATAGTCAGATCATATACCCTTCTTGAAATCTCTCATGAAGTGGATTCTCATTGTTAGTGTCTAAACACTTTGATTAGATATTTAATGAGACGATGATATATCCGATTCATCTTTCCCGAACTCTTGCCACAACCAGCCTCCTCATGTTATAAAAGCCTTCCACTTCTATGCTTTTCAAAGATTTTAAGTCTCCTTAACCTCCCTGCCAAGCAACTGTACTTTACAACATCTTGATCCATTCAATCTGCCCAGTAACTATTAAGATGTCATCACTTGAGACAGGTTCCACCCGCGTCAATACACCATCCTCCCATCCCGATTCCGATACTGAACAAAGACTTCGCAAAATAGCGGGACAAGAAGTTCCCCGAGCTGCCCCTTTCACCGATCAAGTTCCCGAGGACCTACCTATCTACACCCCCGACGAGCCCGCTGACCGAGGACCCCCCGACGAACAGCCCATCGACCAAGACGCCATCGACCACGCCGTCGAGGTGCCCAGAGAAATCCTCAGCGCCCGCGTCGAAGAAATCCGTTCCCAGTACGCCAAGCAGCAAGAGGAGCTCGCCGCCATCAAACAGCAGCTAACAGCCATGACATCCGGTTCAAGGACATGGAGCTAACTGGCGACGGCGACGGCGACGGTGATGATAACAACAACGAACACAAGTACGGACACATCGCCAGGAACGAGGGAGGCGGCAACAGCATCTGGGAGACCGGAAGGCCCGGGGACGGAGCGGAGAGTAACGGAGGTGCGAACGGTACTTCTCAAAAGAATGCTGATCTTCTTGAATCGACGTGTGGAAAGTGTTTTCAATGGGCGATACTAGTTGCTCTCGTGGGCGCATCTTGGGTTTGGTCTGTATCTGCTTTCCCGTAGGGTTAAATAAAAGCCGAGGAGGATAATGGCTGTCATGCTACCGCTTCTCTGGACGGACTAATAGGGGCGGTCTTTCAGAACCGATTGGAACGGTCAGGTGGAACGTCACAACTCTCCCAATCATACTCTTATCGGATTCAACAATAAAACAAATCTCATATTCCGCTTTTGGACAGGCAGCCCACGAGTTCAGCAGGTACCTACATATGCCCCGAGGTATCTAACAACGTCCTCGTCTCGAGGCGATAGTATAAAACGAAACCCGCATTCTAACCCAGAAGGCCACTCGCCTCGCCCGCTTGCTCTAATAAGCATAATAGTCCGTATAAACAGATATCTACTTGAGTAGGTCACTCGTCAGTCCAGATAAATCGAGTCTGATATATGCAAATAACCCAACCAACCCGCACCGGTGTAATGCATTGGGAAAAAACGATTGTGTACAAACTTGCCATTTTCCCCAGTATGTGGTATTTCCAGCACGATGAGAAAACCCGCGTGTTAGTTTTTATAAGAGTCCAGAGATCGCTCGGTTTGCTTTTGATACATGACATATGCTATGTCCTTGGATTTTTTACCCCAGCATCGTCATCCCCATCGTCACCGTCACCGTCACCATCGTCTCCTGAGCCGGCGATGAGCTCTACCATATCGCGCATACGGTAATCGAGGATAGGCGTGACCCAGTCGTCTTTGACGAGGGAATACGACTCGACCGCGTTGTCTTTCGGCTTCCGCGGGTTGATCGCCCAGTACCCGAAATCGGCATCGATTCTCTTCAGGTACCGCAACAAGTTTCGCCAGTAGTTGGCGTCGCCAGCTCCTGGCTGGTTGGGCGCCCCGAACTCGCCGACCCAGACCGGTGCCACATTGTCTTCCACCAGGTACGCCCAGTTCTTCCGCATCGCCTGGATGAAAGACGCGTAGGTGCGCTTGGCGTACCGCCCCTCGCGGCTGCCCCAGCCCGACCACGAGTACACGTGCGCCGAATACACGACCCGGTTCGCAACGTCAAGTTGCACGGGCCGTTGCCGCGCTTTTGTAAGGTCATTCCCGGACTCGGTTCCGCCCACGATAATCAACCAGTCCTTATTCATCTTCAACAGCCTGTTCCCGCACTTTTCCGCCGCGGTCGCCCAGCGATCCCACGACATGGTGCCCCAGACGCCGCGCACCTCGTTCCGAAGGTCAGCCCCGATAACTCTAGGGTTGTCCACGAACCGCTCCATGACCGTCTCCCAGTGCTGTATCCAATCCTCCTCGGACTGCGAGATCTTGCATATGGGGCCGAGATGGTCGTTGGCCCAGCCGGCGTCGCAGGGGTCGGCGCCGCAGCACCACGTGGCGGTCGTGATGTGGTTGTTTATGATGACGGCGATGCCCGCGTCCGTCAGGGCCTCGACGACGGCCTGGTACACGTCGAGGGCGCGGCGGCCGACGAGGTCCGGGTTGGCGGCGAGGAGGTGGGGGAGGATGGTCGGGTTGCGCATCACCATCTCGTCGGCGTACGGCAGGCGCACGCTGTTGAAGCCCAGCAGCCGGATCGTGCTCGCGATGACGCTCCGGTGCTGCACCTCGAGCCCGCCCGGCACGAACAGCTCGTCGCTGGCCCCGTACCAGTTGACGCTGGCCAGCTTGTAGCGGCGGCCCGCCGCGTCCACGACGTCGCGGCCCCGCGTGCGCAGCGGCAGCGTGTAGGTCGCTATGCCCGAAGACTCTTTAAATGCCGGCAGCGGCCGCTGGCTGAAGAGCTCGTCGCCGGCATCCGGGACCCATGGTTCGTGCAGGGCGGCCTCGGCTTTCCACAGGTAATGGAAGTAGCCGCCGAGGAAGAGGAATAGGAAGAGGAAGATCTGATACATCTTTATCTCTTATTTATTTACTTTTTTTCTGGCTGGCTCGTAAAAAGCAATTGGATAATCGGCAGCGGCAGCGGAGGGAGAGGGAGGAAGGATATCGGGGTTGTCGGTCTAGGGATCTAAATGTAGGTACCTAGCAATAGCAATGGATACCAGTGTCTAGTAATTCGTATCGAGACACCACTGCTATAGATAAAGATAACATCGAGCCCATTGTAACCTGTGGGCTTTTGGGTTACATTGGGGAATTGATGTCGAGAGTTGAAGTTTTGTCGGGCTGAGCTTCAGAGAATTATGTTGTCAGCCAGTTGTTCCTGCACCTGCTGAGCTGAGACGCAGTGACGTTGTGGGTACGTACTCCGGCACTGTAACCCTGTAGGTTAACCCTGTAACTGCACCGACCCCTCCAATTACATAAGTCGTCTACCTTATAATGGGATTCCCACCTTGGGGTTAAACTCCGACCTGATTCTGTTCCGAAATGAAGAATGGAGGGAAGGATATCATGGATATCTTCTTAAAAGGTTAAAGGTAGAAGTGGAAATCCACAACTTCTCTATCGTTGTGATGTGAGGCGGTTATCCCATGGAAAGGAAAGATTTCTCTACCTGAACTTACAGACAACACAACCTTAAACACTTGTTGTCGCATTTGACACATGAACTATAATCTTCTAAGGTTATTTGGAAACCATAGATACGACATCAAGGAGGTATGATATAGCAATGTATTGAGACTGCGTGTCCCCTATGGAACGTAAAACACGAGTGATTGCAGGACCATCGAAATGTATAAGGGATGATAAGACAGATCAAAGTTTATATAAAGTAGGCATATAAACCCTTTATTGATCGGCCGAACGTATAGAAGGTACATATCCAATACGTTATAGCTGAGCTACCTCCTATCCAAGCTCAAAAAGTGCCTAATCCTGGTAACCCAATAAATTGCTTCGCTTTCGTCGTTTCGTCGTTTCGTCTCCTCGTCACCCCATCAGCTTTCGTAGCAAGCGCCTATATCAACAACCGCGGCTCCGAATAGCATCATGCGCCGGCGGCGTCGTGCTTTTTCCCCCCTCTTAAGTTGGTATCCCCATTACTAATACTTGATACTTTTTGATGATCATCCCGGCCTCCCCCGCGAGCATTTCCCTCAAATTTTTGGTAGTCCACATCCACCCCCCCTTTCAGCTGTTGTGATCAAACACATTGCCTCTCTTTTCTCTTTTTAAGCGGTAAGAGAGTGATTCTATCGATACAAAATCCGTCGAATCCCGGGAACGCCGTGCTCTGTAAAGAAAAAGGTACCCTTTTTTTTCTCTCAATCCGAGGCACCCTATCGCCTCGAGTATACATGGTGGGGTTCTGGTATAATATATGAAACAGGAAAGAAAAAGGAAAATATACATATGACTGCGGGTAGCCGGTTGGACATTTTTAAAAGTAAAAAAGATTCAAGGAGTTTTTTTTTTTTTTTTTTTCAAATGAAAACGTGGTCGCGACCGTAATCGGCCGCTCCCGGCTGCGTGTATTGCGACCTCGGGGCCGTGGTGTACTGTATCTCTTCCTCCTTCTCTATACGGTTCATGCCCAGGGGGTTCATGTGCTCGTAGCCGTGACTGTTATTGTGCGGTCGGGACGTCGGCATCGGGGGCTGCGGGTAGTCGTCCTTTCCGTACCCGTCCCAGTGCATCTGCGGCGGCGGCCTGGGCGACGAGAAGGATCGCTGGTGCGGCTGGTAGCGCGCCGTCGGGCCATAGTTCTGGCCGAAGAAGTCGGGGGTCTGCCGTCCGCCTCGCGCGGCGTCGGGCGATAGGGTCGCGCTGATGGGTGTTAGCACCGTATCCGCCTTTCCGGAATCGCGAGACAACATTTCATAGGATCGGGGGTCCTGCTTGACATCCATGCGAGCGTCCACCGATACGAATTCTTTCTTGGTGTGGTGACCGGTCGCGGACGCGAATAAGTCGATCCAGCCGGTGAACATCGACCAGCGGCCGAGAAGTAGGAGCAGCCAGATGCCGTTCATCTATGTTCTATATTAGCTTGGATAGGTAGCGGTACTGACTGTTTATTGAAAGAGCTTACCGCTAGAAGTACTAAAACTGCCGTGACAGTCGGGAGGTTCACAACCAGATTCGAAGCCTGGTCCAAACACTTGTTCTTGTCGCCACTGTATGCGATGAGGCAGGCTGCCCAGGTCAATGCCTTTTCCGGGTCGTCCTTGATGGCCTGGACGGTGTTGTCCATGAACACGAAAACAACAGCAAAGAAAATGACATCAGCGATGATAATTAACACGATAACGATGCCGCGCCATTGGAGCTGGATAACACGTCGTACTCGTCGGTATGCCTGGCGGGGGGTCATGGTGCGGATGCTGTTCGAGTAAGAAGGCATGCCGGAGCCCTCGGTCGTAGCGCTGTTGTCGCTCAGGGAAGCGAGGTAGACCCTGATGCAATATCCAAAGGTAGCGAACTGTATGATGACGGTGAGACCGGCGAACACCAAAAGAGGGATCCAAAAATCCGCCAAGCTGTTCTCGTGGTTGATGTGGCACGTAGCGCCGAAACGGAAGGAAACTCCGCTGAAGACAAGAAGAATGACGAGGCCGACGATGGGAACGCCCCAGCCCAGAACTTGGGAAAACCACATGTAGTTTCGGCCGACGACCAACTGCCAGCAGATCTGAAGATGGAGAGAAAGAGCTCTTAGGAAAATCCACATGATACCAGCCCAGCCGCCAGCCAGCAAGAAAGCTCCCGACGCCGCACATACGGAGCTCGTGTCCATTCCGTTCGGTGTGATTTCGTTGTAACATTGCTCCGGCTTAGCTGCCAAAGGGATGATGAAGCCCAACTACGAACGTCAGTTACCCCTGTTTCCAGGTTACATAGTCCCGGTACGGATCGACTCACGTTCATTAGCACGGTAGCACAAGTAAGACTTATGCTAAGATAATGACGGTGCGTCTTGTCGACGGGGAGGATGATCCAAGAAAGCAATAAGAAGCCGCAGCATATCATGCCAATGACATTAACCCAGTCGGCTGCCTGTGTTGCTGCTGTGAAATTATCTGGGTAAGCCCAGTCTGTCATAGGACATGGTATGCAGCAACTCAAGGGACCAAGAGGTGAGCATAAACGACCTTCAACGTCTATAATGCGGTTAGAAATTGACAGACTGTAAGTTCTGATGGTGATTCAAGACTTACGTCCTCCGACTGTAGGAAACGAGAGCTCGTTGAAGAACGGCGCGGGACAACCGCCGCGTAGGGCGGAGATTGATGTGTTCGACATGGTGGGACGCCCGTCAAAAGCAACTCCAATGAATTAATCGTCCCCTAATCCTCGGTATGTGTCCGCGCTATATAGTAATCGACCGGCGCAATATATAACGTCTTCTCCCTTGCAGACTCAGTCCCGCTAAACCCAAAAATCCAAACTCGGTGATGTCGAAAGCAAACTTGGCCGAAGGTGTCGTGCGCAAGATCGATTAGAAATAGTATATTTCGTAAACGGGTTCACTATCGACAAGCTCGTCTATACTCGGTAAGATCTCAAGGACCAGCAACGTCGTCGACCGGAATTATGTTCGTTCGGTAATACGCAATGAGGCAATCGTCTCTATTACTTCGGGACCAACCGTGGAGGCGGGGAGGTACGGTATATCTTCCTGGTGTGTGGTGGGATGGGTGGCTTTAGGTGGTATTCATGGCCCCGGAACTCATGTAGATGAGGCAGCTCTCATACACATGAATCACGAGCAGGGGCGAAGACATGAACGAAAAAGAAGCATATACCACGCGAAGAAAGCAAAAGGACCGGAAACGTACGAAAGGACCGGGGGAGAAGCAGGAAGGAAGCCATTATGTAGGTTGAGTGAGCTCGCGCGCCCTGTACGGAATACACAGACGGTACACAGAACCTAGCACTGCCAGGAAGGGCCTCGACTTTGCTAGCCAATCGATGGTTATGTGCCGGGCCTTGGGGAAGCGGATACTTGGATGGGTCCCAAGGTCGTCGTGTTGTCGTACCAGATGGTAGTAGCGAATGTAACCAAAGGGGTATGCAATAAATCCCTGAGGGTGCTACTCTTCTTGGGTCGCCCCGGGTCGCCCTGACGTATCACGCCTAGGTCGGCCTTGGGCCGCTGAGTGGTGGAATGGTTGGTGGGCTCGGGCGGAGGCCGGTGGACCACATGAGGAAGCTAAAGTTGCGCGAAGATGCGGAATTAGGGACGTCGTCAAGGCTGGCAGGGGGGAGGTAAGTAGCTCGATCCATTAGAATTTCAGATAGCTGCCCCCCGACAGTCGAGCCAGCTGGGAACCATTCTCTGCGTGCCTGTTGGACGAAGAACGGACCAATGTATGCACTTGGTTAAACCATCCCTGTTTCGACTACTGGAGGTTAGTTAGCTTCGGGTTTCTAATAACTAACACGAATTGGCCTCTTTTGGGCAGCTTCGTCGAGCGGGCAGACTATTCCACTAGGTAGTTCTAGGCCGCCGACAGATCGTAAGCAAAGCTAATTTTTGTGTCCACGATCTTGGGGGCCAACTCTTTGTTCAGTGTGGGGGGGAGCATAGCATTGCAGAATCCTACAGTTGTAGGAATAGTATCCAGTCCAGCATGACATATAAAGTGCATATAGGATTTGTGCTGGCGATCGATCTTGTATATCCAGCGTTCCAAGTATTCGCAACTTTCAGTCTTCACTCCTAATTTTCTTGTGGCTGGGAAGATCCCTGCGTCACATACAGGCGATTAGATTAGATGATTGGAGAAAAACATCAAAAACTAACCGTCCGCATCTGCAGAACTGCTGCGATACATGTATCTCTCATAGGCGGTACTTGCTAGCGGAGTACCTATCGTACCGCATTCTCGCCCCTTGCGGCACACCACTCCCGTCGGTATCTCGATGGGTAAAGGATTCACACCTGCAAGTCATATTTTATTTCTATTTTCTCACCTTTGATAAATCGAACCAACGAGAGAGCTTCGTTACATCGCCGCACTGTCGAAGAGGTGGTTGGTCAGCGGGCGGCCCGAGTGCAGGCTCAGGCTCTTCTGTTAGCCTGCTAGGCATGCAAGACTCGCCACTGTTAGTGACAAGTGAGAAAAAGTGTGGTGACATCCGAAAATAAGATATGCAAGTCTGGTATGGATATTGTTAATTAGCTAATACCAAGACCTGCAGCAGCCTTGTTCGCGATGGCACCAAGTATTTATCGCGTGCCGGTGTGAGACATGCTAAAGACGGGAGGGATCCAAGAGAGCCCAACAAGATTTATTATGAACAGTTGGTTGCTTGAAACAGGCAGAATGTCTATAATCGCCCCCATCTGAAGCTAGTCCTGCAGGTACAAAATGCTGGGCCGAAGACAGCCTAAAATGCGATGTGACTGTCAGATGTCCCTGCATATCTGCATATTAGATATTAGATACCCATCGCAGACGGAAGCCGAGTACCGCTTTAAGGGGTAGAAGCGTCGTAAATGTTGGAGAGAGATGCGATTAGCTAATTGCGTTATCCATCTGCACGCCATTGAACAGACCATCGACGTTGTCAGGTTCTGCGCTTTGAACTTCAAGACCATCACCAATATACCTAGACAGACGAAAAGCAGATAGAACTACATTAGAGACGAAAAGGGAAAAGGCGCACAAAATACCGACACAGTGTCTCGTTCTCACGTTTTGCCAGGGGATGATAAGAAAGATGCCAGTACCGATATGCCGTAATATCCAAGCGAGCAAGACGTTCTCGACGCCTTCGATGCTGCAGTCTCGCGATAATGTCTCAGCCCTGTCAAACTGTTCGAACTCACGGACTGCGTAGTGACCCAACTCCCAATTTCAACAATGCCGGTCTCATTTGCCCTAATGGGTAGTTGGCTCGCGGAGACTACTACCACCTGGGACTATTATCCCCTGTTATTACCCGTTCTCCCTTGCAATGAGAGACCCCTAGCAGCTCAGTAACCACTCGGGAGAGATAGGGAAATTACTCGAAAGAGAAGTCATCTCTGCCCTGCTGCCCCGTAAGGCACTGACAGACTTAGCAAGGTGAGTGAGGTACAGCAAACAATTGTACCCTGAAGCATGCTAAGGTACCGACCTGGGGTACCAGGTAGGTTGCATCTAGACATTGTGACTGTACTACCTAACCAGCTGAATGGTTGAAGTTGTGTAGCCATTGGCATCCCGAAGATAATTGCCAAAGAGGTCCATAATGCGAATGATGCGAGCTTGAGTTCTCGATTGGTAGATCTGCGGGAGGGGGAAAAGAAGAGGCGGCAATCGATTAATTTCTACGACCAGTCAAAAGAGGCATCCCGCAATGCTAGTTTTCTGGCGCCTGCTGGGAGAGGCTGTAAGGGTCGACCTCTCAGAGTTAAAATCGTCGGTGGCGCGTTTCTACTGGTTCGCTATCATGCAGGTCTCAGATTTCCGAGATTCCCTCGTGACATGCAGAGACCCAGAGACGTGCATTGGACGTACCATCTTTGCACTTACGTACAGCTTTTTTTTTATTCCCCGCCATCCCACTTAGACCGTTCCGTTTCTCACCCTATCACCACGTTTATGCAGGGGCAAGACTGGGCACGATGGGGCCTACGGGGCCAGATGGGGACAGTGGATCTTTACAGAAAGGAAAATAAAATAACATTTTCATGCTTCTAACGACACCAAGGGCGAAAGATCACAGGCTCGAGGTAAAACCAACAGGCACAGGCACGAACGCGTCACCGTCATCTCACTGAGAGGGAAGAAAAGGCTAGGGCCTACATATCCCAAGACCCCAATGAGCAAGATGTTATTCAACTAGGCTGGAATTGATAATTCGTATCCGCAGACTTGAGAAGATTAATAAGTCATCAGTAACTATGTGCTAAGTAGGGCTGATAAGGTCGTCGACCCAACGCAAGGGGCAAAAGGATAGCGGACCAACATGACGAATGAGTAAAGCTCCATCGATGAATATCAGCCCTGTACCTGCAGTATAACATCGTGTTGGTTTCTTAGACGCATACAATATCCACTTTCCGTGGCCCCCCGCGTCTATGGGGTTTCTTGTCGATTCGGACCGCGTCAGATTTTGGCGTCTTGCTCGTCGGGGGAAACGGATCGGAACGGAAGGTAATACCTTATACTTCGCATTACAACGCGTTTACTATGGCTAGTCGCCGAACACCGAGACCGATCGTGGCAATAGCCTCACGAAACCCGAAAATCGCAAACCGCCAAAGCAGACTATGAAAAAGACCATGCATCGGAGATCGATATGTATGTGACAAGACGATGGATTGGCGAAGTCGGAACGCCACGCAGAGGTTTTTTGCTCCTTTGCTCCTTTGCTCCTCTGCTCCTCTGCTCCTCTGCTCCTCATGATCACCGTATTCACGTCAGCCCCCTTTTTTTTCAAGTTGGGATGTTGAGATAACGCGCAGCTGAGTAATTGTCATAACGTATTTCTATCATTTAACATGTGTTACCAGCTCTCGAAAAGCCGCGTTGTTACCAAAAATCTCGTGTTACATGGTGAGCCCATGTCTAGCTTGGAATTTGATACAATTCACACTTCAAGACTCAACGCTCCGGCATGAACCGAGAAAAGACATGGTTGAGGCACTTAAGCCATGGATTGTCGACCCAAACAGCTGGAATCAGATATCCAACACGCTGGCGACGATTACGTATCCCACCTAGTGTACCAGCACCCAGAGTGGTCAACGCCGCGTCGTCGCGGAGAAGCTTCTTGCCCTTCGGGCCGAACCAGATCGAAAGCAGAATTATTCTGGAAGACCTCGACCTGCCTAATTAGACTTCGGTCTCTATCTTCTTGTGGGAGGAACGGCACCATTCTGAAACGGAACCGAGGGACAAGACTCGAATTACAAAGTCTTTTTCGTACCAGAAAAAAGAATACATCATCACAATGTGTAAGACTGATTGACAAATAAGAATCAGAACCAGTTGATGCTGCCGTGGCATCTACACCAAGTTTCAGCATGCGTTTTTTAGACGGAAGAGTTGAACCGAATAGATACTACACCACCACGATGCTGCAGAGCGCCCGCGTGAGCCACCACGCAATAAAACACCATACCACCTCGCTGTTCCTCATAGCCTCTATCGTGGTTTCACAAGGCCCCTTGTGCGTTACAAAGAACAAGAGACAGTATCGTGTATATTCTCGTCGCATTTTCCTACTACAAGAAGTCATTCAGTTTGTACTTGCGGGAAGCATTCTACCTGATGAAAATACTGCCATATAGGCATGCTGTGTCACTGCCATGATCTTTAACCTCAGATGAAGCCGAACGTATGGAATCTCGTAGCCCGATTTCGCACCAGCGCATGAGATAAGTGTGTTGCATGCGTCTAGGGCCACTCCATCTCTTTTTTAGGATGCCTTCCATTTTCACCATCACGCAGCCTGTCGCATTGCATCCCTTTTTTTACCCCATTACAACTGCATCGCTGCACTATCTCTGAAGCTGTCACGTTTGGCCCGGCCAGTTTCAGATAAAGGTGATGTTACTATCGATTGATTACGGATACATTACAATCGTTCGCTTGGAAAAATACGTACATTATCTTGCATCAACATGAACCACGTGGTTTCGAGAATGTAGCTATTTTTTTTCATTACCTACTGGAGGCTCCATCGTAGACACGGACACGAACGACATACCTATCGTGCAAGGAACCAATTTTGATCCGCATTTCGACCAGATGCGCACCTTACAGTGGAGTACTTCTAGAACTACCTAGGAAAGCATTAACGAATTTTGATGGTGAAAAAAATCTACTTGCTAACCATTCGTTTCTAAATCGACATCGTACGTAAGCCCTCCGGAGCCAAGGTGATTGCCGAGACTAGCAATAGCGGTCGTTTCTATTCAACTTTAGCGTCTACGGAATAACCCGCTATAGTAAAAGTCGGGCGATTGACCGCACTCGACACCGCGGTAACTTCAATGCTATGCTAGCTTAACATCTGATGTAGTCTCGGGCTACAACGATATAGGTAATATCTGTCTTAATATTCTTTGAGCACAACTAACAGGATTCGCTTTCCCTTTGCTATATTGATGCCAACCTCATAACACTCCCACTTGATCCCATATTAATAAGAGACCGTCATATACGTCGTATCGTGAAAATTCTTCCCCAATCTAATAAGTTCGGCCTCTTCTTTGGTGCCTATCGTTGACATATGCTGCAGAATATGGACTTATCTGGCATCATGCTCTATCTTTATCTCCGACGGTAGTACACTTTAGATTCATGTCGCATTAAGCTTATCTGAAACAAATGTCTTCCTGGATACCTAGCTCGGTAGCTGACGAGCATAACGAGAGGCAGCGTGACTGTTTTGTGACAATCTCCAGTTCGTTCGCTTGGGCTTCCGGTTTCCGTGACGATCTTCAGATATCCGAAACCGTACCCAGATCCCACCGACTCGTCGAAACCCCCCAGCCCCCTCTTCGTCGGATGCAGCAACCGAGAACCTGCGAGAAACTCTTTAACTCCTTAGATATTTGAAATCAAGAAAGCATGCTTGTAAAACAGAGACCAGAATCATTATAGTGGAGAAGTTCAACCACCCCGACATCCAGGCGACTGGTCGAAGAGAAGACGCTAGCAATGCCACGATACAACGACACTACAGTTTTTCGTCTCGGATGCCTTCCGTGGCCATAACACAACTGCAGCCCGCGAGCCCTAATGTTGGAACCTTACAAGACGACGACTCCTAACTCCCTGCTTAGCTGGTAATGTACCCCGGACATCGCAAGGTGTACCCCATATGCCATATGTGAAGTGAAAGTGAGGAGCCCTTTCATTCCCAACCCTAGGGGACGGGCGAAATAACAAAAGGCCCAATGGGATCGGCAGCGGATAAGTTCCTTATCGCATGTATCACAATGTCGCACGGCGCAAGAATTATCATAGACTATGAATCACATCCGTGCGCTCGCATACAACTCCAAAAATCAAAATGAACGCTCGGACAAGTTCATTAGGTGCGGATCACGTGAGGTAGCATTTGTGAGAAACGGAAACACTTCTAGAGCGCACAAGGACTAGTTCGCAAATGTACGCCGCCGTCATGTCCTCGCACACCGGGGAGGACCGCGGCGGCCTTGCGAGAGGACCAACATCCCAAGCCGCCGGTCTGGCGAACTGTGATATGTGCAATATAACATATGCGTGTATTCCGTATGACCCTTCTAGAACAGCATGTCTTGGCTTCCGCGATACCTAGGTGGCGAACGCACTCGCACCACACACCCACACCACATAGAGAGGCCGTGGCGCAATCAATAGGTTACATGAACGCTCATGTACATACGATACACTCGGCAGCCAACGCCGCAATCCTTGCTTGCAGGCAACCCTAACAACCTTCCTTTGCGGAACGGCCCCCCGGTCCACAGTCTCGAGGGGTTCGCGTCGGCCGGCCCGATTCAGATGGGGAACCTTGCTGCTGGGGGTTGCGGACAGGGGGTGTGGGTCATCATAGGTAACCACCGAAACTTGAGACCTGAGACAGACAAGTTTAGTTTATCGATTGCTGGCTGGACGGAACAGTCTGAAGTCGTGTAGCCGAAAGAAGAAGAGGAAGAAGAGAAAAGTAAGACAGGTCAGGCAATTGAGGCAAAGACAAAGACTTAACACTTTAAGGCTACCTAAGGTACTCTGATTCCAGTCTAGAGTTGAAGGTCGAGACTCTCGAGACTCGAAAGGGCCAGGAGGGGCTTAGGGCTTAGGGTGTTGAGGGCCTCGTAAATGGAGAAATTGTGGCCAGTAGTCACATAGCATGTAGCATTCGCACTTTTTCACGTGATGGGAACGGCATCGTTGTCGTTTTAAGTGAAGAACTAGATGTTCATCATACGTAATAGATCTAGGTACTAGTGTCTACTAGTTTGGGAGTGCATGTTGGAAAGACAACGAGGTGATACCATTATCACGAGATCAATAGTCGGTTACACCCTCAGATACTTCTTGGGGGGAGCTACATAGGAGGTAGGTAAAGAATCGGGATTGTCGCACGGAGGTCGGATGGGGACGATAGACCTTACACAAAGACAGCAGATGGATTTCATGAGCAATACATTTCAAATTAGACATATTAACTATTACGCCGGGAGATCCGTATTGCTGGGACATACCGGTGACGTGGTGGCCATCTTGCCCAGCTCTGACAAAATGGCCGAGTAACTATCGGACACTACCCTATCGTTGAACCGGGCCCGAAACCAATAGGTAATATGAAGAACCCTAAACTAAAATGTCGGCCGCATCTAACACTACTAACGTCATAGACACTACAGGTGTACTAGAAGGAAGAGAAGAAACTAAAGCTAGCACGACGGGCGTGTTGGATACACCAGTGGGTAATACAGGTACACTTCAGCCCGCTAGACCGCACATATGCTGTAGAGACGCCAGCCTTGGAAAGGTGCTTGCGCTGTGGCGGCCGCCGTTAGGTGTGGAAGACACGACGACTAATAATCAATTTCAGAACTAGGTGAGCTTGAAGGTGTAGGCAACTTGCCCTTATTCCGTGGGACTGACTTCGCGCTCCTAGATGAATGTTTAGTGTGATCTAGTAGAGAAAGCCTTACGCATTTACCTGTTCCGCCATCCCGCAAGCCCCAGCGATGTTCATCAGAATAGGATCTCATATGACTTCTCAGGGATTATCTTGTGTGCCGAGGTATCATTGTTATCATATGTATATGTTTGTAAGTGCAATTAGCCTGGAGCCTACGACTACCAGACCCTGACGTCCCCATTCTTAAACCCTATCATTCTCAGAGACCCTGTCCATCTGTGTAGGAGACAATGAGCCTAGTTCACTATACTATCAAGAGCCTCATTGGGCCTATATGGTCATAGTAAAAGAGACTAACCTATGGGTGATACTATTCCACGTATGGAAATAAAAGAAAACGACACAAGACTGGCTTCTCTTTGATTGAACTCGTAGCTCCTGCGAGCATCCTCCATGCCTTGATTTACGACATGCACACCTTCACAGGCGAGGTATTGTGTTACTTTAGTTACATTCAGGATTATATCTCTACCCATCGGAGTCTGCTGCTGCTCACGGAATTTAGCGGTGTCTTATTTATATAGGAGGTAATTAATTGCAAGGGAAGAAGAACCGACGAGGTCAATGGGTTTTACAACACGTTTACGAGAGGTAAGAGGAGGGAGTGAGATCTTGATTAACTACCTACCAACCACCGAAGATAGGTACCTACCTCACCTTAAGTTGCTAGTCGACCCTCACTTCTTAGCATATCCCCGCGCACGGTCGAGGTTGAAGGCGGCGCTGATGAGAGCCAGGTGGCTGAAGGCCTGGGGCGTGTTTCCGAGCTGTTCGCCGCTGCGGGCGATCTCCTCGGAGAACATGGACAGGTGGTTCGAGAAGCTGAGCATGTTCTCGAACAGGTTCACGGCCCGCTCCAGGTACCCCGGCTCGTAGACCGCCGCTCTCGTCAGCGCCTCGACGAGCCAGAACGTGCACATACTAAATGCACCTTCGTGGCCGCCCACGCCTGAATGAAAGCTGTTAGTTGAAGGTCCGGCAGGGCAAGTGAGCTAGGTAGATACCTAGGTAGTGATAAGATGACCTACCGTCCTGGGCGAGTTCCGTGTTGTAGCGGTATACTAGGCCCGCGCTCGTCAGGCCGCCCTTGTCCGGCTGAAGGAGGATCCGGTTGACGGTGTTCAGGAAGCGCGGGTCGTTGGGCGTGATGAAGAAGACGAGAGGGGCTATGAGGATGGAAGCATCGAGGGTGGTGTTGTTCTCGTAGCTTTGGACGAAGGTATCCATTTTCGTATTGTATCCTGTTTTGCGCCAGGTGGATTAGCAAAACCAATCCCTAGGTACCTTAGGTACCTTAGGTACCTACCTAGGTAGTTCATCAGCAAGCAAAAGGGACATGATCTTACCTTTCTCCATGATTTCCTCATAGATCGCGTCTCGGGCCTCGAGCCACCTTCCGCGGTTGGGACAGGGCAGGCATCTCTTCTCAGCGAGACGAAGACCTCGGTCGAACGCCACCCATAACATTACTTTTGAGTAGACAAAGTGTTGCTTATTATTGCGGACTTCCCATATCGACATGTCAGGTTCTAGAATATCCATTAGTCAATGATTCACCCCCTTTAATAAAGAATACTTAGCATACGATCCAGTAGAGTGAGGACATGGTCTGCTTTGACGTTAGCCGCCTACATCGTTGAAACTCGGAGATCTTGGTCAAGTGGCTCACCAAGCATCTTGCGGACAGATACCCACGTATCCCACGATACGGGTTTTCCATACTTGTTATACTGCGTGCATAAAACATGTCCTGTTAGCGCTGCCCCCAGTAGTTCAGACTTCGTACAGAAATGATTTCCTTAGGTGTAGGTGATGGCCAGAGAAACGGTGAGAACGTACCAGATATATAGCGTCCATAAGTTCGCCGTATATATCAAATTGCTTATGAAACGCAGCCCCGTTGCCTATTCGAACCGGCTTACTACCCTTGTATCCGTCTAGATGGTCGAGCTCTATTTCCGGTATATCGGTTTCTCCCCTGATGGTGAACATGATGGGCAAGTCGCCGCCCTCGTTCGTCGACTTCCTGACTAGGTCGCTGATAAACTGCATGTAGGAATCGGCTTCTTCCTTGAAACCCATCCTTAGCAGAATGTAGATTGTGAAGCTCGAGTCTCGGACCCAGGAGAAACGGTAATCCCAGTTGCTACACATGATTAATCTCTGATGTTAGGAGTTAGACAAAGCAGTAGGTACACTTACCGCACCCCGCCGATGGCTTCCGGTATCGAAAACGTAGGAGCCGCAACGATGGCCCCAGTGGGTTCGTAAGTCAGCATCTTCAGTATCATGAAACTCCTCATGACCACCTCGCGCCAGGCCCCCTTGTAGCTGGTCTTGGAGAGCCAGTTGGACCAGAACACCTGCGTGTCGTGCTGCCGCGAGTCGAGAATGGCGCTCGTGATGTTCTCCGTCACATGTTTTGAAATATCTTCACGGATGACGAAGGAGATGGCCTGGCCCTCCTGCACGGTGAACCTGGCGACGACACCCTCGCCCTTCATGCCGTCCTTCCGCACCTTCTTGAAGCTGAGTTTCGGGCAGGCGCTCGAATCTCCGCCGCCGCAATCAATTGTGACGTCCAGCTGAAGCTTCAGGGTCTCGCTGTGGAAAGTGACGGTCTTGCTTTGCGGGTTCTCCGTCGAGTGTACATCCTGCAGGATAGTGGTGGTGTGAGTTTCCCTGGCATAGTCGAAGGCCGGGAAAACGTCAACATCTTAAGCTATATTAGCGGATAGGTAGGTATCAACCAGGAGAATAAAAGGGCGACGGACCAAGTGACATCTGACCGCGGATGCATTCGACCCTCCGGACTAGCCACTTCTTGAGCTCTTCATACACGCTCATGGTCTCGCGGTAGGCATTGTGCTTATACTTGGTCGACAGAACAGTGGATTCTTTTGGGCGCGGAAAGAAGTCTACCACGTCAACGACGCCTTCTTCACTGATGTACCGGGTCTGAAGGATAGCTGCCGACGGAAGATATTGTTGCTTGGTGGTACATGATGCGGGATCAGGGGGCGCAACGCTGAAGTAACCCCCTTTATCCTTGTCAAGGAGACGGCAAAATATAGACGGCGAGTCAAAGTCTGGCCTACAACTTGAACTTAGCTTATGCCCTCTCACTAACTGACGGGCTCGCTGTCTTTCATGCTGAGCGTTGCTAACGAGCCGTGGCTAAGTTATCATGACTCTCGGCAGCTAGCAATTGCAACATAGTAGAGCCTTTCCCCTTGGTATACCTGACACTTGATAGAAGGGGGGCCTTGGCGAAGTTGGGTAACGCCCCTAGACTGACTTAGAAGAGCTAGGAATGTATTAAACCCACCAGCACATAAAATCTGATTGGAGCGCATTGGTTTCCCATTAGCTTCCGAAACCTGAATCTGGGGTTGACCACGGGGATAAACCTACCTACGCTTCCATCCATGCTTACCAGCGCACACGTTCGCATGTTGCCGATCATGCCATAATTCTCGATCGGAAGATATCCCGCCACGTCTCTCGTAGAGACGTTGAGGGTATTACAATTAGCATTAGCCATTTTCGAAGACGAAGACGTGTACTTGATTACGAGAACGGGCGAGTAAGGGTATCGAGCTGGAGCTGCCTCTATCAAAGTCTAACAATAAATTGATGTGAATACTCTCGCTTCAAGGCAATTTAACTAATCTAGTCGCTTCGGATACTCAGAACAGAATGGTATACGTCAATGTCTTGAACAACCAGAAGCTAAGTTGCGGAGCTCTTCTAAGGTATCTATAGGCTTGACATCATACAAAGGTCATCCGGGGTTCCGAGCTCGAAGCTCCTTTGAGCTGTTGGCTGGAGCTGGAGATAGCCTGGGTTTGCGCCATACCCAAAATGGCTAACAAGTCCCCGCGAAGAATTATGTAACACGGCGCTAAGTGCACACCTATTTTCATTTTAGCAATCTCTGGGGTTTCTGGGGAGGTTTACGAAATACAAGAGACCTGGAATTATCAGACGAATTCGTCTTGCTTTATCTCGACGATTTAGCTTTGGTACGTCATTTGGGTTCGGCATTGTTGTTTCCATTTCCAGAGGAGTACGGAATACGAAATAATCTCGGCGTATTACAGGGCAGCCTTGTCAGGTGAAGGAATCGGATAGCATGATTGAGGTCACATCGTCGCTCAGAGCCTGGGCCTAGGTCTCTGCCAAACCAACTTGCTGGAATTAGTTGAGTCTCGCCTCAACCAACAAGACAATTAGATCTGCGCCTCGACAGTCTGATCTAAAGCGAAAGAGAGGCTATCTGATGGCTAGCTGCTACTTGCGAGAAATGCAAAGAGTAAGTCTGAGTCTGATTTCAGTGCGACCAACATCTTAAAAAATAGGAGGGTCCAACGACGGGACGGTAGGGTCTAGAGACGGGGTTTAAGTTCCCAGGAGCAAGTAACCTTATGATCCAAATATAGAACCCACCGAGATTTGGGGGCCATGGTTGGCTGGATCGTACATTCGTATATCTTACCCGCTTCTGATGCTTACGTTAGTCTCTGCGTACGCCGCACTCTTCACGATTCCCGCATCAGAAGGCTTTTCATCGGTCTCTTCAGGGTTCGCGGCCGTTGATTACATAGTAGGGGTGACGGGGAGGTCCACGGGTCCTTTTCCATAATCCCAGCCTCTTCTGCCTTGCAACTTTCATCAAGACAGAGCCCACTGGTGACATAATACATGTGATTGGAACCCTGCTCCATGCTTTTCTGCATTTGCCAAGACTATCGCACGTACGTACCCGAGATCGACAGGGCAGACCATTGGCTGGGATCCAACGTTGTCGACTTGATATTCTTGCATGTAACATTTCATCTCCTATTGGCAAAGCGAGAGTCCGGTGTTAGATTAGATATCTGGGAACGAATACCTAAGTGATCAAGTACAAGTGATGAGTCAATTAAATTAATGTACCGTACGCAAACAATTGGCGGCCAACATTTGTGTTGGTAAAACATTGGACGTTTACAGGCGGGATCTCCCCTTAAGGCTGCTGTAGTTTCAGCTGGGGTTTAGGTGGTAGGCGCGATAAACTGGGGGCCACTTTAACTGTAACACACGGTGTCCCTCATCATAAATTTAGGCACATTTTGAAAAAGCACGTAGGGTAGTAGCGAGCGAAACAAGGCTAAGGTAAGCTAGCCTTAGGTAGCGTCAATATTCTTCTGGATGAGCTGACATTTTTCAATACCTACCTGGTAAGGATTGGATATGGGAGTATGTAGGCAGGATGAAAGCGGCCAGTGTATACAATTAATGCTTCGCCCCAGCACCCCTATTTCGCCTACTTGTTATTACCTTAGGTAGTATCATTAACTAACCCCTAGACAGCGTCAGCGTCTGCCGCGTCACTTTTTCCTTTTTGTCGCTTCTTTCTACCTAAGGTATTTTCTCTTCTCATTGGCTCCCCGCTCCAACTTCAAATCGTGCAACAACGCGGCCCGTGAACGAGAACGCCCAAGTACCTAGGTTAAGTGATCGGCCTGTCCTTTCCTTTTCTCCTTAGGCGTACCCGTACCCGTACCTGACCTTGCAAACGCAACACAAACGAAACCACCATTGAAACCATGGCATAACACTATTTCGACGTATCGTGAACCCATCGCTTTTACCTTTTTCACTTGCCCGCCTTGGCTTGCCTTCCGTCCGAGGTTGGTAATCTACCTGTCATGCCCGAAACCCAACCGTCCAGCGTGGACGAAAAGCCAATCCCTGTGGACGAGAAGCCGATCACGGTGGACGAGAAGCCGATCACGGTGGACGAGAAGCCGACCACCGTAAGCGTTAAGCATGCGTCTTCAGCCTTTCATAAACTTCCCGACGAGATTATTGAACAGTATGTTTCACCGTTCCCGATTTCTTTGGGCATTATTTACTAACAAATTACTACTACAGGATACTCCAGCTGACCGACCCTGACTCGTTCGCATCTCTTGTTTTGCTCAATTCGAAATGGAGACGCATTTCGCAGCAAGCACATCTTTATGCACACCACCTTTCACGATGCGAATCGTACGCCGCTAGCAACAATACCGTACCTGTTCCGACCCAGGATGGCGACAACTTACCTGAGCTGCGGCGCTTGTTCGCCCGCGAGATCAAGAGGAACCTCTTCGAGGCTTACCTGCGACCCAAGACCACTACCATAAAGTTGATATCGAATTGCATCGGTTCCTCTTCTGCCCCTGGCGGCGAGGGAATGCAGTTCAGCCCATCTCCTAGAGGTCACCAGCTCCTCGCTTATAACTCGTCTCGAATATTCGTTCTTGATGTGAGGGAGCCGACGCTGGCTGTGAAGCGGGAATTCAAGATACTGCGCCGCCCCGCAGCTGCATGTATTCTGGATGACGGTAGCCTTCTTGCGGTTTTGTCGACTGACATGCAAATCGATCTGTATGACTTGAACCAAGTTCCTCCACGACGAATGCGGTCGCTTATTCTCGATCATGCCCCTCGCGCGATTGCATTATCTCCTTGCGGAAGTGTTTTGGCAGCTGCATATGAGGGTGGCATCGAGGTGTCATCCATCAGCCCCAATGCTCTACCAACGGATCGGAGAGCGGTCAAATGTGATGGAGTTGATTCTCTTGCTTTCTCGTTTGATGGAACGCAATTATTAGGAACAACTACTACATCTTACACACCTAATACCGTAATTCTAACGGCACCGTACTACGATCCCGGGGCCCAAATGTCCGAAGAGAGTAGTAGTGTTAGCTCGCTGTGGACTACTTCTATACTCTTTCCGAACACGAGCAGAGATTGTAGCCATGCTGTGCTGCTGCAAGAATCAAGCTCTATGGAGGCGACTTGGACGTTTACCTACGACCGAAGCTTTGAAACGTTCCGTGCTGTGCGGATTGACGACCTTCGAAATGGAACGACTTATTTTACAGGTCCCGTCCCTTCTACATCCTCTCCTGGGCCCTTGTTGCCATGCACCTTACCCGCCGCAAACTGCCAGGGAGACCTCGTTTCGGCTGGGTTTGAAGGAAATGATGTTTGGTTATACGGTGTGCCCGAAGATCTAGAAGCCGTCCCAGAAGCCATTCATACGGCAGCATCCGATCCCAATGGACCGCCCTCTCTACAACGTATGAATAGTGGGGTTTCGGTACGCTCACCACGAGTACAAGAAGCAAACGGCGCTAGGGTCCCCCAATGGCAGATACTTTGCGACAAGCTTCGTAACAACTTTGTAAGCGGACGCAAAATCACCCAAATGACCGGGGTGAATATGGTCAAGTGGGTCTCCGAGTTTGGCGATACATCTTTCGAAGAGCGCTTGGTTGTTGCTGCTCGTGGAGTTATGCCTCCTAAGCTTGTAACCGAGGAAGATGGTATCGACTTTGTGGATGGTGGGAGAATCACACTTCTCGATTTCAACTATAGCCCCGACGATGGCGACGAGGAAGAGATTACTATCGAGGTTGGAACCAACGAAGCCGAAGTCTTGGAAGAGGAACATCGTGATATTGACACAGAAGTCGCGATCGTAAGAAGGAGAACTGTCGCGCAACAAAGAGGGAATAGGAATAGTATGATGCTACCAACTGCGACATCATCCCGACAAGTTGATGCTCTACTTCGGCCATCAACTTCCTACACCGAAGATATGGACGATCCTCTAGTACCGCGTCCTATGGCGACGGCCCGCCGTGGCTCTCTTGCCGCGGCACTTAATGCAGTGGAAGATGTTTCCCTAGAGGAAGCCCAGGAGGCACTTGATGCCCCGTATGCCCACGCTAACCCACGATCTCAAACGACCTTGCGCCGTGCTGCAACAGCCGCTGCTGTCAATCGGCAACGGAACCCACGGCCAGCTACGGCGGGCCCAGTAGAATATAGACGTGCCGATGGAAGGGCAGAGCATCCGCATGAAAGTGACGCTGACAACTGGGTACCTCCTCCACCTCCATACACCAAGGAGGACCCCGGTGATCTCCCTGCCTTCCTTCGTCACTCAGCAGTTCCTGGCGCTGGGACAGCACTAAGCAACGCAGATGCTACCCCTCCTGTTCCTCCTCTTCCATCATTCATTACGCCCGTCTCGCCTATGCCAACTATTCCACCGTTGCCGCGCACGACCTCGGGATCAAGTTCTGGCCGTCCGGAACTGCCTCGCCTTCAAACCTCTCCTCTACAAGAAAGGACATCTCGTATGTCTTGGAACCCTAGTGGCCCGCGCCACAGGGCGATGAGTAGTTCTACGAGTATCATTAGGTCAGCTGCTCCGTTCGCGAATTATTCGCATAGACCCATGTCGAGCCAATCTTTCCGGCGAGATAGTCGCTCCTTATATAACTATGACGACGACGATATCTACGATGTGTCTCCAGTTGGAACACCTTCCCGGGCTACGAGCTCTCACGTCTCGCAAGGCCCTGCCGTGTCGGATGGAACTCCTGAGAGGCCCAGTCCGAATCAGTTGTCTACTGGAGCACAAACGTCGGCCACGGAATACACGCCGGCCTCGTCACAACCCCATCCGGCCGTGGGAGAATCTCGCCCTAGTTCGACTCATCCACACCCTTCTAACTTTGCGACTCCGTCACCTATGGCAAATGTTTCGAGATGGGATGATGGACAGAGTGGGCCAAGTCCCGTCGTTGGCAGAATGCCAAACGCCCGTACCTGGCCCCGGGCACCTCCAATATCAGACGCTACCTCATTAGCTGCTCTTAGCGGATATCCCCGTACGGCGCCCGCAACGCATCAGAATAACAATGATATCATAGCAGCATCCCTGCCGCCTGCACCGCATCCAGATCAACTGGCGCGTTTACACAGCAGGCAGGACAGTGCTGGTGCACCTCGTCCTGCTTCGGGAAGCTTCCAGTTTCCACGCGTACCTGTTGGGAGTCGCAATGGACAACCTCGTGATTCTCGACGGTATAGCGCGATTCCCGAGGCACAAGCTCCAGCGCCAGTTCCTGACCAGCCGCTCATTATTAGCACACCGATAGGCGTGAGCGGCGCATTTGATGCACCTAATCAGCTAGATGCGCGTAGGCAGCCGGCAGAGCCGGTGTTGCACGCACCGGTTCCTCGTCATCCCAGGCCCATATCAGGGGCCAACCTACTACGACCCATGGTCGAGCGGCTAGAAACCATATCTAGCGTCGGGGAGCAAGTACTACCAGGACCGCCGTCCTCACAGCTTACCTCGGCCTCGCTACGTCATCATACTAGTCTGAATCGTCGGCAGAGTCGCGCCCGAAGGGGTGCGCTCAAGAATATACGCGACGCCAAGGCCCGTGGCTGGATGGGAAAGCGAAATAAGAAAAAAAAGGACGAGACCTGGACGGATGTAAGCTGGGCTGAGGCGGCACAGAGGCCCCAGCCTAAGGATAAGAAGTGTGTAGTGATGTAATACAGATGGAATATTGTATGGTATGGTATGGTATGGAAAGGATAGGCGTCTATGTGGATACATATCTTGATTTCTTTTTTTTTTTTTTTTTTAAACCAAGATGTTTGAGTACGCAGCCAAGCTAGAAATGGCTGGCGGATTTGGGTGTGGTTGATATATACCTCCATAATCACAGGTACAAGATGATCGATTTAGGTACCTACCTTACAAATATCTTGGCATTTCATGACTAGAGACGAAATTACGTAATTTCATTTTAGGGGGAAGGTGTTGGATATTAGTTGGTGAGCACACAGATGTTGGTGTGTAATCCATTCGCTTGAAACATTTCTTGGATTAGGTCAGTTAGACAGGAGAGAAGCGGATATACCAGACGCTTAGAGTAGGGAGAAAAGCGTGTATGATACCAAAAATACCTACCTACCCCTATTTACTATTTACCCAACTTGATCGATTATGGTGGAAGCGAGATGATGTGTGTCTCGTGTTTATGTTTGCTAGCTGAAATCACGACAGTGCCTTTTTGATATCTCCTTTTCTATTAGACGAATGTAGAAAATTACTGAAAATATCTTAATTTACTCTGTAAATCGTGTCCCCACCAGTTATATCCCAGGCTAGACTGATGCCGGTGTTGAAAGTGACATAGCCCACTCTCTTATACTCGTCTCCCTTTCCGTTGGACACCTTACTTAATTTTAGACCATGGAATTTACTCTCCTCGTCGATTTCTTCACACCCGCTATCATGTTACGCTCCGTAAATTCGTCGACTTCCTCGTCCTCTATACTTTCCTCGTCCCCCCTATAATCATCGTCCCCCTCCTCAGTATACTCATCCTCCTCGTCTTCTTCAAGTGGCACGGTATAATATCTCCCTATAAGTAGAACGAGATATTCTCTTGACACGTACACATCAGATTCTAGTGTCGCCGTCAAACCGTAGCGAACCATTGTCGTTTCCTGCAATCCCAGATAAAGTTTTCTCATTCCATGAACCTCCAAGCTCGTCAAATACAGCAGAGCCGTGAATGATGTGAGTATTACTGGGGCGACCCGAAGCCCGCTTGTGTGTTACTAGCGGTTTCGTGAACCCTCGAACCACGGCGCGCGCCTCTTTGATTTCTCCGAGAGGATTAGAACTGTCACGAAGATATACGTCGTGTTCGAGTAGCTGAAGTTGGAATTGATCACTCTTGAACTTCCTCACCCAGAAATACATGACTTGCTCGTTAGTCGATGCCCAAGACCACGGCGGGGCGCGGAAGGCCGGCAGACGTATCTAAGGTCTTGTTAGATACCAACACAACCCACGATGAAAATCATAGCTCCATATACCAGCAAGATATTCACCGGGCAGCACCATGTGTACGCGCAAGGCTAGGCCCGAAAACGCAGGCAGCTTGTCCGAGTCGTAGGTCAGGTTTCCTCGCGGAGTACGTCTTCGCTATGTCGTAGTACTCGTGCAGCAGCTCCTCCGCCCCTACGGGATCTTTCGGCGGCTTGACGAGGCGGTCTCGGTATAGCAGCGACGACATCACGCGGTAACTCGTATCGGGAGTTCTGCCTTTTGGCTGGAAGACCGTCGCCGGATTCGTATCCGCGAGGACACTTCCAGTAGATTTGGCGAAGCCCGTAAAATAGCTGCCGCGGCGATAGTAACGACTCCTGGAGCACCCAAAGCCGCGGGAGTTGAGAAGGCTGTCTCTGTCGAGCGACCTGAGTGTTTCGTCGTCGTTAATTTCCTCTACGGTCACTTGGCCGCCTTCTTTGCTGCCTGGGTATACGCTCAGCTGAGCGGGTTTCAGTCTTGTGGGTTTAGCCTCATGCCTTAGAATACCGCAGGTGCTCTCGGAGATGAGCGCGGAGATGGTAAGGGTAATTAGAATAGAACTGACCCATCTTCTAGGACTCGTGGTCCCAGTCCCGTCTAAAGTCCTACACGATGCACAGCGAATCGATCCAAAGGTAACGTATGCCTAACTCGCGGGTAATGATAACAGCATCACGAAAGTTGGCCGGCAGAGCATGGAGAGAAAAGCCTTCTTAATATCGCTCTAAGGTCTTTGTTATCAGGATGTGCGATACATCACCACCCCGGCAGTGGCTCAACGTCACGTATCGGGCAACCTTTCCTCTCGAGTGGACGATTCGAATGGTTTGCGAGTCCCGATCCGTCTCCACGTCGATAACTCGAGTTGGGATTTCGCAGGCATCATGTCTGAGGCAGTTCACATGGGTCTGCTCGCAGTCTCTCAGCCAGGTTCTAGCCAAGTCATGGTTGGACCGGGATCTGAGATCAGGGTCGAGTTGAAACTGCTTGATTCGGTGATTCCTGACAACTACTTTCTCATCTTGATGGGAATCAATCAGTTAAGGCATGCTTTCTACGTATGTGACGGGCATTCAGACACCTTACCTCGTGGTGTGGTCAGCATGAGATGAAGAGGGTTGATCCTAAAATGCCACGGGTCTCTTATTGCGGGGTGTATCGAAAGGGTGTCGAATACGGGAACATCTCTCAACACCTCGTGACCGGAGTCAATGTAGACGCCGATGTACGTTCCGGGGCCATTTTTGACGGCAGAGTAGATTAGACTCCCCGCTTTGCTTTTGAAACACTCCAGGATTAACATACATAAACTACATCCTGCCGCCGCCAACGCTTTTGGATTTTGTAGAGACTTGTGATGTTTTACGCGCCCGCGGAATTCCTGCTCGACCAAGCCGATTAGACGGCTGATGAAAAGAGCGGCACAAAATTGACACTGTGAAGCCATTTGTGTATCTGTAAGAAATACGTCGTGCTCGGGCTTCAGTGGATTAGGGGGTTGGTAAATCAGGGGCTGTATTTACGCGCCCCATTTATGCAAGCACATTTTTGTGTTTGTGGCTGGACGATATCAGGGGTCAGGGCCAAAAGAATTACTGTTCTTACTATTCTTGAGCAAGAATAGCAAAAAGGCAGACTGGGCTGCCTAGTCCGAACCAGCATCTTCGTCCGTCGCTTGGCGCCGGTGACGGTGGTAACGAATGAATAACCAACGGAGGACAATGCCCAATGCCAAGGGCACTGATAATCGTGAAGGTAATTCGCTATTCGAGGGGAAACCCCAAGTCCCAAGGCTGGCCGTAACCGTCACGGTGATAGTAGGCTTGCTGCGAATGGTGACTGCTAAGTAGACCAAGGTAATGGAAAATATAGTATCAAAATATATACGAAGTCTTTAAATTGTTGGTGATGGTACATATCACTACGTAACCTAGGTTAGTGGGTCCGTGTAACGGCCCCGGGGAGGTCCGTACAGTGACCGCTCAGGGGTTGCACTATGTAACTGACACACTCTCAGAACTGTCTTCCGAAACAGAACAAAACGAACCCATCTTACCAAAGTCGCATTCTTATAATCGTCTGTTAATCTGGCACATGAGAAATCGGTCTTTCCCTGCGAATTTAGTATATTCCTCCCCTAAGATCCATTGTGGTCACTTCCGGCTTTTATTACCTACCTCGTAATTATATGCACGGTGTTGCGGAGTATCAATGCTCTCGGGGAAAACAACAAAATGAATTATGCATATTTCATATCTTGTATACAATTTGGCTCCAGCATAAAAGCCTTAAAGGCACATCTAATGCAAGAATCTAAGGGCACACAAAAAAAAACCTTTCCTACGGCTCCATGGTGACGCTGCCCCTCTACAGGAACTCCAGCCTCATGAGCCCAGCACAGCGCATCAATGTGATCATCCTCCATTACCTGGAACAGAAGCTTGAAGTGATTTACTACGAACTATGTTGGCATCCGTCCCCTTCCACCTCAAGCCGACCGCCCCTCTCCGTTTCACTCTTTCTTACATCAATGTACTGTCTGCTATGAACCGCATGTGTACAACGGGCAGCATAGTCGCCCAACGGTCTATGCAACCTCGCTCTTAGCTTCTTCACAATGTCAGCACTAGGACCGGGCCGCCTCCCTCACCGGCTGCACGTAGTCGGATGGCTGCGGTAGAAGCCAAGCGCGTGCGACTTTTCCAGCATCGATGTCGCCGTTGAAACATGTGCTTCGACAGCTGCTTCAGGCACGTTGGGATAGGCCATGTGCTTAGGCTTTCCTGTTTCTGACTTGTATGCGCAAAGGCGTCCATGCCGGCGTACAGCTTCGCTAGATTATTTGCCGTGGGGCCCAGTTTGTTGGAACGTGGTGCTGCCCATTCCCAAAGGTACGATGAGTTTCTGCTCGGGGAAATCCTCATAGCTCATGCCACTCAATTATTTGATCACCGCTCCAATAACGGCATAGCCCCAGTTAATGTACGCCCAGTCGGCGAGAAATCATGCCGTGCTTCGCTGTTGTGAAAAGCTAGCTGATCGCCCGATTAGGAAACTATTGGAGGCTTAGAACCAATGAAAGTGACGGAAATCCTATAGAAGAAAAAAAACCGCGGCCAATTGAGGGCTGAAGCCAGAACGATATCAGGTTGGACAGAGTAAGCCAAGATATCGTTAATTAAGTGGCGGCGGCTATACGCCACAGGAATCATAGCGAACAGGTTCGCAGCGAAGACTAAACGCTGAAGCTCTATTCGTCTGACTCGCCTCGGTTTGATCCGATGACCGGGCATCATAGGTGATAACACCCGGCGCGGCACCTCTGATTAATTCGGTTTTTGCCGCGCCTCGGAGGCAAACAAAAATACATCTCGTTCCTAATTCTTCGTGGCTGTACATAGAAGGCTTGGAGACGGCGACGAAATCTCAAACATCTTGCTACGCACATCACCAAGCGACGAATTTAAACCGAGAAAGCCGACGTTGATGTTGCAAACCAAATGACCGATATCTCGAACGCCATGGCTACGTCAGCCACCTCTCAGCTTAAGTCCACATATTTGCACTATATCTTCTGAATTGAACATTTTTAATTCTCTTCTTACTATTCTTGCTCTTAGGAAGAGCATATACGAGGTAATGCGACTTGGTTAGTCCACCAGCCCATAGATACCACACATTGCCGTGCGATACTTATCGGGATGTGCGAACTTCTTGATAGCAGCATTGTGGAAGAAGGACAAGGCAAGCGCTTTGCGAATGTTGGTATGAAATTCGCGACTCCGGGCTGATGTAGGAGATGGTCTTCAACGCGCGCGGCCGCATCAACGTCCTGCGACTCAGCCCGATCTCCCGTGACGCCGCTTGCAGACGAGCCTTCTACGCCAGGAGCGGCGGCCGCGTCATCATATGCTTTAAACTGTACACCAAAGAAGAAGTCGAAGAGCACGACTTTCTGGTAGCGGACCCGCTCGACAGCGACCGCACGGGTAAGAATTCTCCCGACCGCAACTCCCAGATGAAGGCCATCCTCGGCGCGGCGATGAGCGGCGAGCTGCTCGACAAGAGCGTCGACGCCAGAGATAGTACGTTTCGGGGGTGGGGGTGGATGGCAGCAATGGCGTGGAAAGACTTGGCCACCTACGAGCAAATATGTCTAGATATGCTCTCCAGCTCCTTGCGGTTCTTTACCAGAGACCGAGATCGCTAGGTTCTACACGACTACGCGTGGAGTAATAGATCAAACCTTGAAGCTTTCGTGACTACCTAATCAATGATCTCGGATCGCACGATAAACGAGGCTGATCTTTATAACATATTATCCCGTTGATCGAGATCTAAGCCCTAGGATAGCACGAGATACCGCCGCGATACGTTCCGAGGTAAGTGAGAACGCCCCAAAAGCAGTTGATAATTTATTTCCAACCATTATTTTCCAACATACCACCACGACTTACAAGCCCTTATCGCCATCTACAATCATAGCCGCCGTTTCCTGGACCGTCGGCCCCTCCTCACCATCCTCCTCCTCCTTCTCGTGCTTAACCAAATCCGACCACCGCGTCACCAGCGCGGCAAAAGCCCCGAGACTCGCCGCATCCACGATATCCGACGTCTGCACCTTGGCCTGCAGCGTCTTGTCGACCCAGTTCTTCAGCTCGATCGCGATAAGCGAGTCGAGGCCGAGCTCGGCGACCGACACGTCCAGGTGTAGCTCGTCGGGGTCGACCGCCAGGAGCGACGCGACCTTGTCCCTCGTGGCGACGAGGATCAGCTGCTCCGCGTCGGCGGCGGAGTGCGCCTGCGCGATTGCTTTCTCGATGGATATGCCGCCGGCGCCGCTCTTAAGCGCGTGCTCTGCTGACGACGCCTGTCTGGACTGGGCGAAGATGTGGCTCAGGAGCGGCGTGATGCGGACGCCGTTTTCGGCCCGGGTCGCCATGGTCTCCGCGGACAGGCCGAGCGCGATTTGGTTGCATCCGTCCTTGCCGGCGCGGCTCATGGCGTAGTCGACCAGCGGCAGGATGGACGAGACGGGGAGCATCTGGCAGCCCTGCCTTGTGACGAAACCCTGTACTTCTTGCGTTTTGGCTTCGGTCTCGCTAATCAGCGGTAGGTTGAGGGACACGTAGTTCTTCACACCCTTGGATACTTGGCTCTGCACGAAGGCGTCCTGGTATGCGTTACCCGCCGAGTAGTTAGTCTGGCCTCGGAGACCAATGATACTGGAGACGGAGGACAGATTGATGAAGAAGTCGAGGTCGGCTCCCGCGAACCCGGCGGCCACGTTCTTGGTGCCGTCGTATTTTGGCCGCAGCGCAGTCTGGAAGCTTTCCAGTTCCATCTGAGAGAGGGTTCGATCCGCTAGCACCATCGCAGCCACAATCACTCCCCGTACGGGAGGGAAGTCTTTGTGAAGCGTCTTGGCAACCCGTAAGACGTCTTCGGCGACGAGGATATCGCAAGTCATTACCTTGACGATCTTATCGGACCCTTCCGTCGACTCCGCCTCGAGTTCTTCTCTCGCTTTCGGTTCAAGGTGGCGCCGGGATAGGATAACGACATGACTTGCCCCGCAGGTTTGTAGGTGCGCCGTTAGACGACGGCCGATATTTCCAAGCCCACCGACAACGACGTAAGTGGCGTCGGAACGAAGGCGGAACGGTCGCATCTTGGCGCTGACCGTAGAATCCAAGCCGGCCTCGAGGACAATCTTGCCCGTGTGCTTGCGGGCCTGAATCAAGCGGAACGCTTGCTCGATACTGGAAATAGGGAGAAGCGTGACGGGTAGCGGGGAGTAGTGACCTGTCTCGAAGTGGGTGAAGACCCTTTCTAATATTCCCTTGGCCGCTGCAGGGCGGCATTTCGATAGGACAATCAAGTCGACGGAAGCGAATCGGACATTACGATCGAATACCTCCATATCCAACTGACTGCGCTGATAGATGTCCGTTTTGCCGACTTCGACGAAACACCCCATCTTCGCTACAGACCGCCAAGAGGCACGCAGCGCATCTCCGGACAAGGAATTGAGCACGACGTCGACCCCCTGCCCGCCAGTCAAGCGCATAATGCCAGCCTGGAAGCTCAAAGTGCGACTACTAAAGATATGCGTCTCCGGGATACCGTATTTCTCCACCAAGAGCCGACGTTTCGCTTCGCTGCCGACAGTCGCGAAGATGGTTGCGCCGATATGCTGCGCGATCTGCACAGCTGCCTGGCCGAGCCCTCCGGAAGCAGCGTGAATCAGCACCGTCTGGCCTGGTTTCAGATTTGCGCAATCCACAAGACCGTAAAATGCCGTCGAGAACGCAACGGGAATGGTCGTCGCGTCTGAGAAAGGCATGGATTCGGGGATCGGGTGGATCAGGCAGCCGTGCGTTCGCGCCAGGCTGGCGTACGGAGTCCCGGAAATCATGGCGACCCGCTCGCCTACGCGGTATTGAGACGTGAAATTCGAACCGACGCGGGTCACTACGCCCGCGCATTCGCCGCACATGGTTTGGGTTGCTTTCATCTGGCCGAGCGCGACGAAGACATCCTTGAAGTTGACCCCGTAGGCGTAGGGCTGGACTTCCACCTCGTCTGGTCCAAGCTCACCTAAGCCCAAGACATCATCGACAAATGTCAGGCTGCTCAGGAGGCCAGGCTTTTCGATTTGGACCTTGAGCGGCCGTGTGTCTTGATGGAAGAGGCAATCCTCTCGCTCTGGTTCGCTTGTGGAGGAAAAAGCCTTGCCGAGCGTAGGGTTAGACACCAACCGTTGGATATGCAATCTCCCATCTTTCAGCATATACTCCAATTCCAGTGCTTGGTTACTGGCTGCTTTGGTCTCGGTAGAGGCGATCAAATCAGACACGCGGGAAAGCACTCGACCCTGGCTATCCAATGGATCCTGTACGTTGAGGGTAAAGAAGTCGAGACCGTCAACCTCGCTGAGCGCCGACCGAGCAAAGCCAGCAACGAGACTGAAATCGGGTACAAGGCCATTCGACCCGTCGGCAAACATAACCCAGTAGAGTTTGGAGCAGTTAAGCACCAGAGAAATAACGTGCTTCCATTGCTCGGACGAGGCATGTGCTAAAAGGGGCCTGCTGGCTGAGTCCAGCACGACATACGAAACGGACTGATCAATCGAGTCGTCTGCCCACGAACGTACGGAGGGATCAAATCCTTTTCTTGTAAGGTTCTCTAATAGAGGAGTCGCACATAACTGGTCAGGATATCCTTCGGGTATGGCATTCAGTATTTCAATTCGTTGCGCATGGCGTCCGTTAGCTTTTGACGTTGGAATCGAGGTCGAAGTCAGAAAGGCACATTGGGCTGCGGGTTCTGGAAAGTCGTAGGCGACTAGGTCAACCCCAGAGAATGAAGCATCCAGTAGACGATGTCTCCATTCCTCAACCGACTGCAACGGACTTGAGGTTCTTCCCTCGGTGGTACCTATTCGATGAGTTAGTTTTTACAGATGAGGCCTGTTTCGAAAGACTTACCCGCCCACCATCCCGGCAGCAGTCCAAAGGTCATGTTATGAAATGGCTTCTGCGGTTTTACAACCTCGACCATACCAATAATCCCGCCCGGCTTTAAAAGTCGGTGAATATGGCCGAGCGATTTATTTAGTGAGTGCGTCGCGTGTACGACATTCGAAGCCAAGATGAGGTCGTAGCCATATTCGTCGAATCCCTGGTCGATAGGGTCTTTCTCGAGATCCAAGGTCTTGAAGGTGAGCAAGGGCTCCCAATCTTTCAAGCTCGCTAGAGCTTTCTCGAAGAATCCACCAGAAACGTCGGTATACACGTATTCCGACGCGAATGCCTCCCCGTTCGGGCTACATCTCTGGAATAGTGGCAGGGTGGCGGACCCCGTGCCTGCGCCAATTTCCAGAATTCGAATGTCCTTCCGCTGGAAAGACAATCGATGCACGTACTCGGCCATGTACTGATTAGCGCGTTCGATCTCGTCTCCCTTGTATATACGAGATATCAAGTCATCTTCGAGCATAATCGCCAAGGGGTCGACATCTCCTACGAGAACCTGTGTTAAATTAGTGCCGAGCTTGGTTACTATCTCCCCCTCGACGCCAACTCTGGCTAGCTGTTTGACGACTTCAGCTTCCGAGTCGGGGATACGCTCAAGCATCTTCTGTCCGGCATCTGAGTCGATGAGGCTGGTCATCCACGCGAAACAGGCAGTCCGGTAGTCTGTCTGCACTTTCAACCCACCCCGGCGAATCTTCTCGACGGCCCACTGCATATATCTAACAGATGCTGAGTGCAAGAGAGTGACCTTTTCCGCCGGAGTGATACCCGCCTCGTGGGACTGAAGAGGGATTACGACGGATTCCAAGTCGGCAGCCGTAAGTGATGATATGTCCAAACCCCACTCCATCTTGAATATGTTACCGCTAGGAGTGTCAAGTTGGGTGTCGTCCGAGCTTGTCGCCCCAACAATACGCAGTTCTCCGTCGGTGATGTTAATAACAGGATGATTATCGTGTATCGCCACGATGTCAAACTCGGACGATTGAGTAAATGTGTTCCGCAGCTCCGACATGATCTCCAGTTCAGCACCGGAATGATTTACTATATCAGCCGAGATGGCGGTGTGTCCGATAAAGACAGGCATGGTAGATCCGTGGTTCAATACCTCCCGCTGGAATAAGACAACACATGCATGCAGAACTGCGTCGAGAGTGCTTGGGTGAATAACATGTGGTTGCATAAACCTCGAAGGCATGCGAGCAGCAATATCGGGCACGATAACCTTGCTCAAGCTGTTTGATGATGGCCCCAGTCGAACCTCTTCGACAGCCGCAAAGCTAGGCCCGTATTGGTTTCCGAGGGACGATAGTTCAGCATACAGTGCCTCGTGTCGGATAAGCTGCTTACACGATGAGCGAGCATTCTCAAGCCTTTCTATCTGAGCTTTGACGTTGAAGTCCGCTTCCCGATCTTGGTCGACTTCGTCAGTTGTAGATTCAAACTCGGCGGATATATGACCGTCACAATGCTCTTGCCATTTTCCATCTTGGATCGAGGACACTTGAAAGTCGTATCCGGTGGCGGCCTTTGATCGACTTAATGTCAACATGACCTCGACGCCAGTTGCGCTATCAGATGGCACCGATAATGTCCTTTTGAATGATACGTTTCTCAGATGATAAGTCTTTGGTGTCATGTTTGGATGGATCTGCTTGATAGCCTCGATCGCCATCGCCATATATCCCGACCCTGGGTAGACCGAGAAACCGTCTACGACGTGATCCCGGATCCAACCATCACTGGTAAGAATAATGCGCCAACTTGGCTCGCTGTCCGGCGAAGTCAGCTGCCGTATACCTAGTAGGTCGTGATGCGGATGCGGTCTACATCTGTAGTCCTTGCTCAGCCGTGGCTCACGCCAGTAGTCGACGGTATGATTCCAATGATAGTGAGGCAAGCTGCCAAGAACTTTAGCCGATGTAGAAATTCCCAGAGAAGCGACCACAGCGAGGTCTATATCGCTACCGGATACGAACAAGCTTGACCCAGTGCTCATTAGCGATGTAATTCCATCCTGGTCGCGAACGAGCGTGGGTATGTAGCGATATGATAGACCTTCGCCTTGTAAACTCGCCAGAGACTGTCGAATCGGACCTGCTAATGCTTTATGCGGGCCAACTTCAATGAAATTGAAAGGCCCCTGACCCATTTCCCTTCCTAGACATTCAATAGCTTTCAGGAATCGTACCTGCGAAACCAAATTCTCCACCCAGTAGGAAGCGCCAAAACCTTCATGCTTTTCTTCTCCCGAGACTGTCGAGAAGAAACGGATCGAAGGGGGTTCGAATTTGAGCCCGGTAAGACGGTCCATGTACTCCTGGCTGACAGCTTTCATGTGGTGTGAATGGTAAGCAGTGTCAACTTTGAGACGACGAGCAAATATGTCTTGAGCCTGGAGAATTTTTTGCAGTTCCTCGATGCCCGCCGCATCGCCGGACACTGTCGTGCTGGATGGGCTATTCACGCAAGCAACTACGACAGTTCCCGATGATGAGAGATTCTTGATATGGGCCAAGGTATCAACTTCTCCTGCTCCGACTGCCATCATGGCTCCAGCTTCAGGGACGTGCTTCTTGGCTGCGTCGGCAAGGAAACTACGCTCATAAGCAATGCGTATAGCAGCATCACTGTATCCTGTTAGTTATTCGTAACTTTTATGTTTAAAAGAGAACACGAGGAGCGGATAGCCAGGCCAACTCTTGCCGCTTGACTTTCATACATGATTTCTTCGGAGCGAAGGGGGATTCACTTACTGAGTGATAGCACCGGTAGCATATGCCGCAGAAATTTCCCCTGAGCTATGGCCAATTGCGGCAGATGGTAGGACTCCCCAGCTTTTGAGAAGGTCGACTAGAGCCACTTGAATAGCTGTGCTCGCTGGCTGCCCGAACTTGCTATCATTCAGACGCGTTGACGTTTCGTCCTTGCACAACTCGTCGACAAGATTCCACGTCGCACCGAGCTGCTTCAATATGGCGTCAGAGCGTAAGATCGATCGAGTGAAATCAGACTCTGTCCTGAGTAGGGTAATTCCCATCTGAAAGTACTGGGCCTCTTGACCGGTGAAGACGAAGATATTTGAGACCTGCGTAGGGATCTTGACAAATTTCGACTCCGTGCCCAATTCTTCGATCAAGGACGGAACATTTTGAGCCACGGTGGAATAACGCCATTGGAATTTGGATCTTCGACTCGTGAGGGTGTACGAGAGGTCGTCAACGTCTACTTGTTCGTTCCTCTCCAAGTAACACTTCAAATCTTCAATTCCGTGAAGGAGCGAGTGTTCCGATCTCGCCGAGAGCGGGAAGAGGCGAGCTCTTCCGGTCTTTCCGTGTACTTGTGCTGTAGTATGATTTACGCGGTTGCTCAAGCCATTCTGTTTCTCTGTAGAAGTCCGTCCGTTGCTTGTTGTTCCATTTGTCCCGTGAGCCGATCCTATATGGTTAGTAAGCACGATATCAAAGATGAATAGAGCTTTCAGAAATCCCTACCTCGTTGATATTCTTCCAACACAACCATCGCATTCGTTCCACCCGAACCGAAGCTATTCACAGCGGCAAGGCGTGTTGCTTTGGAAGTCCATGGCTGGAGTGATTGGGCAATCTTGTAGATATTAGCTGGCGTAACTCAAGTGTATAGTGAGATACTCATCTTACATTAACTCTCCCGATGATAGATTTCAGGTCCGGCTTCAACTCCTCAAGCAGGAGCTGAGGGTGGATCAACCCCTTCTCCATTCCTATTATAGTTTTTATCAAGCCAGCAGCACCACTTGCTGATTCGCTATGCCCAATGTTGGGTTTTGCGGTTCCGACGAACAAACTTTTAACGCGGCCCTCTCCAAAGACATTGCTGATGGCTTTTATCTCTGCGACATCACCAGCTTTCGTTCCTGTGCCGTGTGCCTGATACGGATAGGATTAGCTTCGGCCATTCAATCGGATTGAGATGCTTACCTCAACATAATCTACATCAGTTGGGCTAAATGATAGACCCCGAAATACCTTCCGAGCCAGACGCTCCTGAGCCAGCTGGTTAGGAAGTGTTATGCCGTTAGTTCGACCATCTTGATTAGCTGCGGAATTTCGAATGATGGCCCGAATATTCTAGAGATTATATGTCAGTTTAACACCGGACGAACATCGCGCATAGACATTCTGCTTACATCCCCATCGCGAATTGCGTCGTCGAGTCTTTTCATTAAAACCACACCAACTCCTTCACCACGCCCATAACCTTTGCCCCTATGATCGAATGAAAAGCATCGGCCCTCATCGTTAAAGATACTAGAGCATGTTAGTCATATGCGCTCCAATTGCCGACGTCAATACATGCCCTGTAGGAGTCATCAAACTGAGTTGATCGGGACTGAACATAAGAGCAACGCCACCAGCTAATGCCATCTCGCTCTCGCCCGAACGGAGACTCTGGCAGGCGAGGTTTACCGCGACCAGACTACCACTGCAACCAGTGTCAATTGTGACCGATGGCCCATGCAAATCGAATACATATGACACCCGGTTTGCCAGCAGGGGGCGCGCCGCTCCGGTGTTATGATACTTGGTCGATAACATAGGATCCTTAAGAATTGCGTGTTCGTAGTCATGTCCGAACATGGCGACTTTGCTACATTAGCGGGATGTTATGAACCGTGGAGGATAACGAAGTCGACCTACCGAACACTGCAGTGTCAGAGCCTTTCAACTTGTCCATGGGTATTCCCGCATTTTCTACAGCCTCCCATGATGCTTCGAGCACAACCCGCTGCTGCGGGTCGATGGCTTCGGCCTCGCGAGGCGGGATTCCGAAAAAGCCGGCGTCGAACGCAGCAAGGCTCTGGTTCAAGAAATGGCCGCCCTTTTGATTTGTCGTCCCGCTGACAGATTCGGTATTGGGATGATAGAAGGAGGACCAGTTGAACCTGTCCGAGGGCACTTCGGTCCAGCCGTGTCTACCTTCGGCGGCCATCAGGAACAGCCGTTCCGGGCTATCTGCTCCGCCTGGGAAGCGGCAGCCCATGCCTATGACGGCGATTGGTGTTATCTCTTTCGACATCGTGGAGGATTTCGTAAATGGTCTATGACTCTAGGTCATCTGGATTGGAATTCCCATCTAGCACATATGGAGCTGCCCAAGTATATACGCGTGTCCGTAGATGCGTGTGTGCTCCATTGACATGGGAAGTGACCGCATTCAACCCCATTTTCGAGGTGTGGGTTTCAACTTACTTCGCCACGAGGAGAAGACCGGTGATTTCCAGTCATGGAACGAGATGCGGCTAAAAAGCGACGTGGAAGCAAAGATCCCAGTACGTGCAGTACACACAGGGTCCTCGATACACTTGAGAGTGTACAGGCCTATGAGTAAGGACGCAACCGTGCCTAGCGGTGAGACTCGGAATGTAACCCGGAATGTCACTCAGCTGGATTTACCAAGAGATCGACGATGGTTTTCCACTCTTAGCGATACGGTGGTGTTAGAGGTTAGTAACACTACCTGGTATGGATCTGTTCGGCGGCTTGGTAAACACAAGGGCATTGATTAGGTGCCGAAGATATTTCCATTCCGGTGGTCAATGCCACGCCTGTAAGTGAGTGATCTGACAGGGGAGCTTTACTTTAGTCTGATGCCAAGTACGATTGACGAGGGTATACCTGTGCTTAAAGATCAACGCGGTTAGACGACTCACGAATATCACTGAAGACCCAGGAGCTGTGAAAGGTTGGTTACAAATCAAGGTGTCCTACAGCAGTTCCATTCTAGCTTCCTTCTTCGACGCCTCTCTGAGCATGTCTCGACTTAGAAATGCTGGCAGTCGCCATGGCTGGCATCGGTGTTACCATCGTCTAAGTATCAAGATTGCCGCCTAGAGGGGGGCCCCACTTAATGAACACACCCCCTGAGGAAATAAGACGACGAAATTGACGATAGCTTCAAAAATTGTAATAATTCCACGAATTG